>ML777466.1:670405-685778 GCA_009831015.1 Picea engelmannii | reverse complement strand
AAGATCAAGGCCATCTTAGCCTTACCTCCACCCACCAATTTAACCCAACTCCAAAGTTTGCAAGGCAAAGCAAACTTTCTTCGTCGTTTCATCTGCAATTATGCCGAGATCACTAAAGGATTTATGTGGTTACTACAAAAGAACGTCCCTTTCATCTGGGATGATGCAGCTCAATGGTCATTCGATGCTCTCAAGCACACTTTGACCCATGCACCTTTGTTACATCCACCTGAATATACAAAGGATTATATCCTTTACTTGGCCGCTTCTACTTCCACCATCGCAATGGTGTTAGTCCAAGAAGACTCCAACGACGAAGAACATGTGATTTACTATCTAAGCAAGAGTTTATCTAGACCCGAACTCAGATATTCACATGTCAAGAAACTGGCTGTGGTAGTTGTCATCGCTGTCCAAAGGTTCCACCATTACATCTTATTACGCACCAACACGGTAATCGCAGACTCCAACCCCATGTACCACGTCCTGACACATCAAGTACTTGGGGGAAAATATTTGAAATGGATCATTATTCTTCAAGAATTCGATCTTGAGTTTACGATGGTGAAAGGCAAAAAATCCCTGGTGTTTGTCGAGCTTATCTATGCTTTTCCTCGTGCCGATGAAAACATCGAACCTAGAGATTCTCTCCCCGATGAATCTCTCTTCCTCATCAACACCTCTGATTCTTAGTATGGAGAAATTCTCCTCTACCTTCAAACACAACATTTTCAGCCCAACATCTCTCGTGAAGAGCGACGACGCATTCGTCACCACTCTTGCCGCTATCTCATCCTCGGCGACACTTTATATCACCGTGGTATCGACGCCATTCTTCGGCGATGTTTGACTCATGAAGAGGCTGAACGCATTTTGAATGATTGTCACCTTGGCGCCTATGGCGGCCACCTTTTCGGTATGGCCACAGCCCAAAAAATCCTACGTGTCGGCTATTTTTGGCCCTCAATTTTCAAAGATTGTATCGAGGCTGTCAAGAAATGCCCACCCTGCCAAATCTTTAACAAGAAGGCACGCACCCACCCTATGACGTTGCACCCAATTATCGCCATCGA
The DNA here is from genome assembly GCA_009831015.1 of Picea engelmannii. Classification (NCBI taxonomy): domain Eukaryota; kingdom Viridiplantae; phylum Streptophyta; class Pinopsida; order Pinales; family Pinaceae; genus Picea; species Picea engelmannii. Next base: position 684,705 of record ML777466.1, on the reverse strand, counting down.
CCCCTTTGCCAAATGGGGCATTGATTTCATGCAGTGTAAGCCTACCTTAGTGGGGGGGCATGGTTACATCATCATCGTCGTCGATTACTTCACCAAATGCGCTGAGGCTATGCCTACCTTCCTTAATGATGGTCGTACTGCAGCTCTATTCCTATTCAACCACATCATAACTTGTTTTTGTGTACCACGTGCCATTGTCACTGACCACAATGCACACTTCAAAAACCAGATGATGAGCGAGTTACATGTCAAATTGGGTTTTTGCCATGAAAACTCGTCCCCTTACTACCCTCAAGTGAATGGACAAGTTGAATCTATCAACAAAGTCCTAAAAACAATGATCCAACGCATGGTAGGGGAAAACAAAACATCGTGGCATATACAACTATTCCCCGCTCTCTGGGCCTACCGCACCTCTGTGAAAACTTCAACTGGATTCACTCCCTTCTAGTTGGTCTATGGCATTGAAGCCGTCCTACCAATCGAGTGTGAGATTCCATCACTCAAACTGAAAGTAGAAATCTTTCCCCATACTTCCGCTGAAGAAGAACGATTTCTGTACCTGTCCAAACTGGACGAAATGCGTCACGATGTTGCTCTCACCAATGAGGCACATCAAAAACGAATTAAAAGTCAATATGACAAATCCGTCCACCCTCGGACTTTCACGGAAGGAGACTTAGTCCTTGTTTACGACCAAGCTCACGATAAATTAGGGACAGGAAAGTTAGAACCCATGTGGCACGGTCCCTACATTGTGAAGCGTGTCCTACATAAAGGTGCCTACGAACTAGTTGATCACGACAGAATCTCCCTAGTAGAGCCTTGAAACGGGCTTTACCTTAAGAAGTACTATTCCTAGATCACCTAGCATTTATACTTTGTACATTATTGTATTTAGTTTTGGTGTGTCTTTTTTCTTTCGCGTGCTCAAGTCTTTACCGTTTCCATTCATGACTGTGCCTGTGTTTTCATGCGCAGATGACATATTCCTTTCCTATCTCTTTTGGATTCGCGGATGGCGCTAGCCGACATACCCGTAACATTGCTTCAACAACTTGGGTTATTTACCAATTTGACCAAGTGGTGAGTTCAGGAGGCATTTGTTTAGGACTAGCAACCAAAAATATGGCAGAATATCATGCTGTCATTGGACTACTGACCCAAGCTTCCTCTCTAGGTATTTCTCGCATCATTATTTACATAGACTCCCAACTGGTGGTTTGTCAACTCAACCGTATCTACGCTATCCGTAGTCCTATCCTGTTACGCCTACACTTGCAAGTTCGTCGTATCGAATGAATGTTCGATTACATTGAATATAGACACATTTTGAGAGAACTTAATAGTGTTTCGGACTCATTAGCTAATTATATTATGGATCGGTATCTTTCCCACATATAAGATTCAAGGAAAACAAAACTGTACATTGCATGTAAATTAAAACACATCACAAACATCATCATGTACAAATCATTGGCATAATAAAAACTTGAAACTGTATATATATATATATATATATATATATATATATATATATATATATATATATATATATATATATAGCGTGACTGAAATGTTTATGTTACATCAAAAAACTGTGTAAAAGAGCAAAATATTGGGTCCATCCACCCATACAACATCGCCTGACAAGGCATACAAAAACATGATCACAGGGAGACTTTAATCTCCCCGCATTGCATTGTGTTGTGAGTAACATACTACTGCATGCACTACGCACCTCAACAAAGAATTTATATTCTTTGGAACCCCTACAGTGTGCCGCTGCATATGTAAAGGCACATCCCCCCTCCGTAGAGGAGGGATACCCATCGTAAGGCCTTGGAGGTTCCTCTCAACCTCCCGGAGACCCACCACCGGTACTGCTGGGTCTGCTGCGACTGGGATGCCTCCACGATGCCCTAGTACTGGTATATCCGTTGGGCACACTGCTCCCTTGTCTGCATGTTGAAAACAAAACATCTGTTAAAACTCTTTTACATACCCAAAAAAATACATAAACATCAAAAACTTAAAAAAAAAACAAAAACTAGACAAGGTAAGGCTTAGTCTCGTACCTGACTCATCCCAATCTTCCCCCTCAGGCAAAATCAAGTCCATACTCCCACGGAAATCTACATCGGCATATGGGAAGTCCTCGATCCAGAGGTACTGTCGCCTCATCCAGGCAAATAAATCACCAGTAAAGTGGAACTCTGACTCCGAAACTAACCTCGGAGACAGACTAGTCCACCTCTCCATCCGAGGCTCATCCACTGGTCGTAATGCCAGTGCTATCTGAGGCTACATCTAAGGGATGCGCTCTAAGAAAAACGAGACTAGAAACGAACCATAGCTGAACTTTTTCTGACCAGTCCTGCACCATGAGATTTGTTCCTTCACATTTCGAAGGAACGCTACACTCCAATTGAACAGTGTTGGCTCCAAACACTGAACACCATAGGGCACCTGTGATCTCGATGCCAAATGAGCACTAGTACTTCCGGTCACACTTGTGATAGCGAATAGTATAGACTGGAGAGGCAGATCTCGTATATCCTTGATAGGGATCCTGCCCCCTACCAACCTTGCTCCCGGAACGCAGTGGCGTGCCAGATACACGTCCACCTTCTCAGGTAATGCCCTCTTCCCAGTGAAAGATATAGGGACCCCTCTTTTCGAGAGGTCGTTCAAAAAGTACACATCTTCCGCAAGTTGTGTACCAATACGGAATCTGTGTTCCGCAACACCCCAAAGGCCAATTATGTGCTCAAGTAATAGAATCTCTCTCTTCATTTTTTGTAGTTTGATGAACTTGAGAAAGCCACAGGCCCGTAAAGAAGCCCGTGTACGAGGACTCCATAGAGTGGTTAAATCATCCATCTCATGTTCCCTCTCTTTTCATTCAATCATGATTGCCGAAGATGCCTACAAAACAAAAAAATCAAAATTTCATTATTCCTCACGTTTTTGTATTTTCGGCGATTTTCAAAAGCATTTTAAAACATGAAATAAAGTGCCCATGTCATCTAAAAGAAACCAATCACTCTTTTTGACCACCACATCCCTTAATATTTGCCAAATAATGATTAAAATGTGTTAAAAATGCAAAACGACTTAGGGGGCTGCGTGGGCAAATGGGGGGAATTTTTATGAGTTTATTTTGCTTAAAATGGTTGGTCTAATCAATTGCAAGGGTGTAGAAATCTCAACAACCCTTCCCTAACAAATTTTTGTAAAAAAATCCCCCCATTTTATTAATTTTTAAAAGGAGGCCGATTTGGTTCAAAGAGGGGCGACCTAGGGCTTTGTGTTTTAAATAAATAATGCCATGAAAATCAACTTGAAACCATGCAATTGAGATAGCAAAGGATGAACACCTACCTGGTTCAAACGGTGAGAAAAATGATTGATCGTAGCTCCGGCAGCGAGGAAAACAAAATTTGCTTCAAATTGAGATTCTCCACTACTCCAAAAATCCTTGCAAATGAAATGGTAAATGAGTTTTCAAATCAATTGTTATTTATAAAATTTCATTTTTTTATAAGGTATGGTCATTTTGGGTTTCTCTAATGATGTAAATGGCTTCACTAAACTTTGGTTTGTAGTTCATGGCATCACAGGTTTCCTGGCAGTTCTAATCAATCATTCACCTTGTCGCATTTATGAGCATAGTCTTAGTTCGTTCTCGAGCTCAACAATATGAGAACGTAATCGGGTAAAGTTTTATCTCTTTTTCGGACCCGTACGAATACGAACACACGAAAAAGAGACCCCCCTGGAGTCTCCTTTAAGCCTTTTTCAGACTCTCTAAATATGAAAAGATTGTCAAGTGATCTTGCTTTCTTTCACACTCGTTAAAAGGTTAGAAAGAGCATCTTTCAGGCGATTGTTTAACCCTTTTTCATTCTCGTTGGACTACTGTACAAAAAAGGAACTGAGAGAGTTCTCTTTTAAGTGTTTTTCCAAACTCTATAATCCCAAAAAACCTTCGAGTTTTCTGTCTTTGGACTCATTAAAGCACACATCGACAGGCCCATATGGGAATGAACCCTTCTTCCGGTTCGTTAAACAAAGGAAGAGGGACTTACTGAAGGTGAGTTATATCGAGCATGTGTTATCCTACTTGAGCTCATTAAATCAAAAATAGGTACTCATCTATCTGGATGGGGGAAAAAATTGAAAGGAGCAAGCCAAACAGTCTCTTGAGAACGCCATCCAACACTTCTTAGAGTTGCCCTTGAACATGGCACTTTGTCACTTTGCACATATCATAATCCGCTGAACCTTTGCACCGAGCCAATCCTTTGAGTTTCCTTTCACTCCTTTGGGTCACCCGACGCAAGTCACAATATCCATTGCATATTTTTGGTCCATGTCATGTTTTGTTGGTTGTGCCTCAATGTTCAAGGGAAGTATCCGCCTCGAGAGTCATCCATCCCAAATATCTTGCCTCAAAACCTGTGTCAGTCCATGTCAATTTGATCTACCAATTATATCTCCATGTCTGTTTCATGTCGTTGATGGGGGATACATCAAGGCCCTCCCTCGATGAGTCTATTCCTGTCGACTTCAACACATTATCCATGAATTAGGCTTAGAAACCAGTTAGTACTTTGGGACCTGCATGCCTCAATGGTAGGCCTCCTCACATTCGACCGTGGGTTTACATCATTGACCCCTGATCGAACGATTCCACGGATGTTTGACCTCATCTCATCTATTCACATTCACTGGAATGTACTAGGGTACCTTGGGAATCATTGGCATTAATGGTGATCTCCCTCGCACTTGTTAACGGTTCACACCATTGACTAGTAATCAAGTGGTTTCTGCCATGTTCGACGTCAAGAAATCCATTCACATGGTCAGATTCGTACCATATTGGGATTGGTAAGAAGACCCTAGGTTGAGCCATCACTTTGATATATGCTTTGCCTAGGCTGTGAAGGAATTTCCATTGGACAAAGAACACATACACTGTTACATAGATCCACTTTATATTGGTCGTGGCTATGTCTTGTCATCTCGTAGATCCACTGTGTATTCTTCGTGGCTACGATCAGTCTGAGTCATCAGAGTATAGATCCACGTTGTATCTTTGGTGGCTATACCTTTTTATCAATACAAATATGGATCTGCAGTGTATTTTATGGCGGCCATATCTTGCAAGTCTTGATCACCCAAGCATAGGTATGTTGGCCTTGGGTTTTGAAATATGTCATGATATTTGTTGGATGTTGGTGTGTAGCTTCCATCAGGTTCTCCAAGTCTATACCCTTGCTTGAACATCTACAAAGTATTTTAGTTATCATTTCCTATCTTCTAACTTCATACTTTGGGGGGCAATCTGTTACACATCAAAATTACTCACTTTGATAGTGTCGCAAGTGTCGTCATTACAAAGGTTGCAAGTGTCGCATTTTGCTCACAAGGTCGCAAGTTTCGCATGTTGCTCACAAGTGTCGCAAGTGTCAAGCAAAGCATGCTGCTATGATGCCTATGTCGTGCCTATAACGACCTAAGAAGGAAACTTAAAACACCTCAAACATTTGATTTGGAAGAGGAGAAATGAGTCAACAGGCTTGCAAACCTTTTTCCATCTGAAAGCACCTAAAAAACTGAGTTTTTGGAGAGAAGCGCTCCCCCTTACACTATCTCGGAGCACCGACACTCCCCCTTACACTGTCAGGGAGCGTTATAACGCTCCACTAGCCCTTTTGAGGGAGCGCTATAGATTTTGAGAGTGCTGGCGCCCCCTAAAGATTACTAGGGAGCGCTACAACGCTCTGATGGCCCTTTTGAGGGAGCGCTACCTATTCTGGGTAGTTGTTAAGATGTTGAGACGGATGGGGGAAGCATCTTTTCATTCTTGGAAAGCAGTTGGATTCGAATCCCTAGTCCAGCCATGATCCTAGGGAAAATCCTCAACTGAAGGAGGCAAATCCTCAACTTCCCCAAGGATATATCAAGTGGTTGAGCCTCTCCAAGGCTATATAAGAAAGCTTTCTAATGGTGAAAGGAGACTGAAAAAGGGAGAATTACACCAAACTTGTGATCTCATAAGTGGTGTTGGAAAATAACTGAAAGGGGGAAAGAATTGAAGTTATGAAACTTATGATCTTGGAGGAAACTTACAGTCAGCCAAAGGAGAGTGATCAGTGAAGCTATTGTTATCTAGGTTGTGGAGATTTTAGGCAAGGGTTAGATGAAGGGGACTTGACAAAGCTGTCGCATTCGCATCTACGATTGTAAGTACTGCTATCGTTATTCTCATCAATATGACACGCTTGGCCTGTTTCTTTCTAGTTTGTGTCTAATGTCACATGAACTTATCATTAATTGATAGATCAGTTTTCAAGCTAATATAAATAGAGTAGGAACCGGTCGTATCTTGTTTTGTCCACAGGATCCAGCGAGAAGCAAAGGATTGGAGCGCAACTCGGAGCGTGTAGGGAAAAACATCGATAAAAAGGTACTTCTGTCATACTTCCTCCTCATGTGTTAGTTTAGATATATTTGAAAGGAAGTCAGTGTCCATGATAAGCACTTTTCTGTCTAGGGTTAAGGTCAAACTCTAGTGGTGATCTACCTGTCCGCAGGGAGATTTTCCTACAACATCGTCAGATCTTGCAGAAGAGCAGGGGAGTTACAGAGAGTGTTTTCAAAGGGGTTCAAGGTCAGAAGAGACAGAGCCACAGATCCAAGCCAACAGGAGTCATTGGATTTGGTCGTGGATTTTCATTTCGGGGTTTCAGGAGTCGGGGGACCAAAAGCCTTGTATCAGGACTCATGAAATCGCGAAGTGCGAAGTCTTGAAAAGGTGGAAAGTCTAGTTGTGGGCCAATGCTGGGAATCGTGTCGGAGTTTGATATTTTGGATTTTCGAGAAATAGAGAGTCGGGATTTTGGAGGTCATGGAGCAGAGTTTCATGACATCATAACTCGCGAACTCATGAAATATTTATAGCTGATATTGATATCAGTATCCGAGAATTCGGGGTTTGCGTCGACAAGATATTTTGGTATCAAGAGTCTTGAACTCCCGATATGTGAAAATTGTGCTAACCATTGGATCAAACGGGGAATCAGAGCCGTTGATTTCTTTTGGTGACTGAACATCGGAGTTTGGTAATTCAGGTTTCGGGGGTCTGAGAGATAAGACACTTGATTATAGGATTCGTGAAATCACGAAGTCCGATCTCCCAAAACATGAAGGGGGAATTCCATGAGGTTTTGTTGTGGGTGCATATTTTCCCGAAAGGGAAATAGAAGAGCCAATTGTCGATATCTCTTCAGGCCAATGGAAGAAGAATGATCTTGTGTACATGGACTTCTGACCCATGGGTTAGGAGGGCTACGTCAATTGGTCAGGTCACCTACAAGTTGGCTCTCCTATACAACTCCAAGGTTCATCCAGTATTTCATGTGTCATATTTGAGGAAGGTTGTCATATCAAATTGGAACGTGTAGACAAGCCTACTAGAAGTTGATGAAGAAGGTTTCATTTGTCTCCAGCCAGGAGAAGTATTGGATATTATAGATCACCAATTGCACCAGTGCATGATTAAGGAATTATTGATCTAGTGGAAATATATGCAACTAGAAGATGCCACATGGGAACTAATAATGATTCTAAAACAATTTCCTCACCTCCATCCTTCACGACAAGACTAATTTTTAAAAGAGAGGGAACATTAGGGTCCTAACCACTTTGATAATTATAAATGTATGAGGCCAACTTCATTGAATAAGGCCCATTAAATAGTTATTTAATAGTCATTCATTGTAAAAAGTGTCATTTTCATTAATAAGGCCCAAATTGGTTGGTAGATCCTCATTATAAGGGGCCCATAGGTAGTTAATATTCTCTTTGGATAGTTATAAATTGAGTATAAGGTTATGTAATGTTTTTTCAAGAATTGTTATTATGTTTAGAGCATTTCTCTTGGAGGTTTTCCCGTTGAAGTGAACATAGCTCTCTATTTTGATTATCAAATAGATATTTTTTAGGGTTTATCTCTTTTTTCTCTTGTGTTCTTGGGTTTTGCGCTGCATTTTATTTGATTTATTTGAAGTGTTGTAGTTAATTACACTACAAATGAGTAGAGGCAAGGACATAGGGGTAGAGGGGGATAGGGTTTGGATGGATATAGGTGTTGGCATCCAAATTTTTTGGTTCAGTTTTGTGATCACACACAAATGAAGTTGTGTACACTCATTCCATAGTTTTATGCATACCTAAGGAAGTGTGCTGGGAATACTATAGAGTGTGCATCAGACTGGGTTTTTTCAGTAACACGCTAGGTATAAATACTACCAAGTGTGTGCCGAAAACCAAAAAGATGCCTACCTGAATAAATAAGGGAATCACTGAGAAATCTACCCAACTAAGTATTGACAACAACATATGAAGATGTGATGTGGCCAAAATATGAGTTGTCCAGGTAGTTAATATTTCCCCTAATACAAAGAATCTACGTGGAGTGTTAGGAGGAACCAAATGTGTGCGAGGAAATTAGATCACACAAGAGAGTGGAGCAAAGAAGAAAGAGATAGTGATCCCCAGCATGGGGAAGATATAAAAAGGATCTCGAAGCTCAGATAGATAGTTGGTTGGTTTGTCCACTAATTAGCTATATGTCTAGTTAAAGAGTTTTGAGTTAGCTTAGCTACCAGTATCAATCTCACTCTAAGGCTACTGTAATCTTGTTATGTTTTGAATATATTCTTGTGTCTTTGATATTTCTGAGTCCTAAGGCAAGAACCATGATGCATTATATTGTATTTCCAATGTTTTATATAGTAATGATATGAAGTTATATGGATATCATAAGAAATTGTTCAACACAATGTATAACTCTGATGTGATCGAATTCTTCTAGTAATAAAGATACAATGGTTTTGTTCTCATATGTGTCTTTGATGAATGATTTGAATATGTGTGTGTATTGTTTCATTTCTTAGTCCCAAGTAGCTTATCAGACCTGAGTTACATGGATTCCAACTGTGATAATTTTTTATGTGTTTAATCGTTCATCCTTGTCACAAGACCTTATGTTCTCTATGATGCTCTCTCCATCTCGAGTGAGGCCTTCCTCAATATTGGTCAAGGATTGATATGTTAGTTATTTGGGGATTTTTTGGAAATATTTGGATGAACCCTAGGTCTAAAACCCCCTAGCATTAAGAAGGATGGAACGCGTGCAAGCATGGAATTAAGGAGAACCCAACGAATGGTTTCGTAGTCAGAACCTAAAGTCTTGCTAAGATAAATGGAGGAAAATAAAAATTAGATGGAATCCTTCTAAGGAGGAGATTCAAGACTAGATAGAAGTGGAAGCAGATAAGTTTTCCCTACAAGAGATGCAAGGATTGCAGGTCAATATGGAGGAATGGAAAGGCAGATATATATTTACTGGGATATGCATGATCTCTTCTTTTCAGAATTTCCATGCCTATTGCATGAATGGTTAAAGAGATAAGATGATGCCAATCTAGATGCATTACAATTGAAGCCTATAGTATGTGATTGAGCCAATGTTGATAGAGTGAAGGTGCTAGATAACAAGTGGACTTGGGATATTTATTTTTGGTTCATTCAAGTGAAGGAAGGACACGTTATTGAGTTTGGTATAGAATATAGTGATTCTTTCAATGAAGATGAAAGAAATTTTGAAGAAGGTCCAAGGAAGCGGATGTTAGAATAAATTCCACTTTGGATCAAGATGTTGTTCATAGAAAGAAGAATGATATGCATGGATTCTGATAGAATGACCAATTAAACCCCCTAGAAAGGGGGGGGGGGGTTTACAAAGACGAGGGAAAGTATGAAAAGAGAGAGAATGGATCCAAAAGGAGGATCCAAAAATTGTCAAGATGAGGTGAGGTATGGAATGGACCCAAAAGACTAGAAGAAAAATAGACGAGATATATGCAAGAAGAGCCTATTTGAGATAGAAAGTTGAGCAGAGGAGTAGAGAAGAGTTATCCAAAGATGCGCAAGGAGGTGTGGGACTAGGATGAATATGAAACTCACACTAGGTAGTGGTGTGGGAGAATATTTTGTGCCAAAGTGGAGCATAGGCAAGGACATTCCTGTGAAGAGGCTTGGCGTCAAATATACCAGTAGTGAAAATAGTGGTAGTGAGGGCCTAGGTTATGAAGCCCATACCCTTGGGCTATTATGGTATTTCACAACCTTAAAAGAGAAAAGAGCACACATGTGTGGTGCATGGGCGTAAATTTTTGGTGCACCGATAGAATCAAAGGAGGAAGCACCACATGTTTACGTGATAGAGAGAAGAGAAGTTTTCACGTAGTACAATGAGGTGCCAATTAGAAGAGAGGTTGGAACTTGACATAGTGTAATTTATCTAGTTGGATATCGATGGCCACCCACCTTCTCCAACTGGCCCAAAACATGTTTCTGGCAATTTTGGTAATTTACTATTTTTAGCAGTTTTTAACTTCCGGGGCGATTTTGAGGCCCTAAATGATGTTTCTTGAGAAAACGGGGAGCAACATGGATCAATGTTTCTCATCCAAAAGTTGTATTCCTCGGATATATCTTTCCAACGAGCTATCATACGCCTAAAATGAAGATCATATGCAAAAGTTACGACCCCAGGAAGTTGATGCACCAACTTACCCAAACGGGGCCCACATGACTTTTGGCGCTTCATCTCCCAGGGTTAGGTTTTTGGATGTCTAGGGTTTTTGGAATTCTTTCTTATTGTAAAAAGGCCTTCCGAGCCTCCTTGTAATCATCTTCTTGTGAATGTGAGTAGCCATCACATCTCTTCTCAGAGATAAGCTGCCACCATTCTAGCGAGTCTTTCACTCTGTATTTTTACAGTCTCTATACATTTCTTTGATTGATAGAAATCATGTATTACTGTATATACGTGTTTATGGTTGCATCTCTGATACATTTCTGTTATATTATTGAATATCTACAATATCTCTATGCATTTCTTTATTATATCTCTACTCTCATTTCGTGCTGAAAATAATCTGGATCAGGCAGTGCGCTAAGTAGGAGAGAGGATGGTTCACAAGGTATTAGTGTGTTGAGTGGAGATAATGATTCTACACATATTGGAATAGGATATGAAGTGCATAGTGGCAGTGCATGGATCAACCTAGCGGTAGGAGCACACATTTATGGTGCATAGGCAGGTTAGGAAGAGAGGGTGTGGATTGTTGGTGCACCAAAAGAAAAGGAATATGGAGGCTCCCCTAGTGGTGGGGGAGATGAGTTGATATTATTGGATGGCCTTGTGCAACTATGAGTATATATCTCTTTGGGTCACCTCATGATAATTTTCAGAAGAACATGGACTTACCCCCCTTTGTTCCTCCCCCCTTTTGCATTTTTAATCAAGACAAAAACACATCAAATAGTGAAGATATTGGAGTCGAAGAAAGAGAAGAAGAATTCAGAAGCAACGAAACAAGTTAAGAAGAAGTTGAATTCACAATACTTTACTGCAAGCGATAGTGGTGTGGAAAGATCCATCCAATAACAATCAAAGAAGAGGAAATAACTCTAGTTTGAATATGGAAAACCAATATAGTGCATTGAAGTTTCCCATGTTCCATGGAATGGGTAAGGAAGATGAAAAGAAAAACTGGTTAATATGTGAAGCAATATTATCAATAAAAAGAGTTACAAATGACACGGCTAAGATCACACAACAAGAGACTATGTTTAGGGATAGGTCCCTTACATGTTACATGAAGTACAAGGCTATTGCACCATCAGGACATGTGAGGTCCTTGGCTAAGATCAAGCAAGATATTCTTTGAATGTTTCAAAATATGAAGTCAGAATCCCATTGCATTACAGAAATCAAGGAGATCAAGCAGAAGGAAGGAGAAACCATGTAGGATTTTGACTAGATGTTCAAAATCTTGTTGGATATGATCACATTCCAGATCTAGGAAATGTAACATATAGAGTGGTTCATTACAAGTTTTATCCCACATATCTGAGTCCTACTCACCTAGAAAAATGTGACGACTTGATCCAAGGAAATTGAGATCATGATGCACTTGAATGATACACTTGGAGGCGCAAAGACATCAACTAGGTTGACATAGGTCCATTCGCAATTGGCGAACATAAGAATATAGCTACAATATATGGCCAATGCAAAATTCATGCATGAGAACGTATGGTTTACTATATGTCGGTCAAAGAGGAATCATCAAGATGAGTGCCCAGTCCTTCTTAATTAATTGGCAACAGGCACGCCAAGTCCATTTCCATATAGACAATAATAATCATGTGAAATATGTGGATAGTGGGGTGATGTGCCACCCCATTTTACCACATTACAAAAGTATCAAAAAATCACTCACACCCCATTTTTTGAGTTCTATAAATCCATTGGCCATGATGTCAATAGTTTTATCTCCCTCTGGTTAATGTAAGAAAACACCCAGGATGGATTCTGAGTACAAGAGCATCAAAAGGGTGGTGAGCATGGTGGCAATGATAGAGGAATATATCAAGGAGGACCTAGAGGTGGGTATGGGTGTGTTCATAATCATGGATATGGCGGAGGAGGTGGTATACCCTGCACATGTTTCAATTATTGTGAGATTGGTCACATCTCACGATTTTGCACTAAACCATGCTTTCTCTGTGCATATTGTTATAGTCTTGAACATGTAGCTGAGGACCATCATGACTTATTAAACAAGTGGGAAGAAAATAATACCAACTATAACATGGTGCATGAAGAGCTATGCAAAAAAAAAAAAAAATGGGGAAGAAAATGTATAGGTAGTAACCCACGAAGGGATGAATATAGGGGAAGACTTCGAGCACAATGAAGGCTTGGGTAAAAAACCAAACAAAAATATATGGAAGGCACCATATCCCCCTCCTAAGTTTGATGTTTCTCAATAAAATCAATTCTAGTGTGAGATGCAGAGATCCCTTGAAGAAGAATGAGTGTGAAAGGAGATGCAATGCATGACTCATAGGTCTCTTGAAGAGACACAGATCTAAGAGGGAGTGCAAAGAGAAACACAAAGGTCTCTAGGGGAAGAACTGATCTATGAAGAGGTGTAGAGGGAGATATAGAGTTCTCTAGAAGAATTTCATGTGTGTGAATAAATACATCGCATGACATAAATATCTTTGGAGGAGGCTCGAATGTGTGACGAATTCTATTGTGCAACCAAAAGATCAATAAAATAAGAATGTAGATAGAATACATCATGATGCACTGAGAAAAATGCATGTGAATAACAATGTCAATAGGAGTTGTAATATACAACATGCATAGAAGCCTTGTGCAAATTAGGTTGTATAGAAATAATCGAAGATCAAGTCAATACATTCTTACACTACTTTTGATGGTTGCTTAAAGATCCAGAAGTTGCAAGTAAATTAAGCCATATGTTAACTTCTTGCATGAAATAACAAGGACAGGAGATCACTATATCATCTCCATTGCCAGAAAGGGATGTCTTCCAAGTAAACTAGAAAAATCTCATTGGTCGATAGTTTAAGATGATAGCATAGCTTGTTGGGTTTGACATGTATGGATTGATGTTGGACCTATGACCCGGTGTGAGAATTTTACCCAATAAATCTTGGGAAGTGATGGGTAATCGTAAGTTGGTATGGTTTCCTATTCAACTCCGGTTAGCAACCAATACATGACCTATATCCCATAGGTAGGTTGGATAAAGTATAAGTGAACAATGAAGGAGTGAAAATAAAGGTCAATTTTGAATTCATTGATATCATGAATGAATCTAATCCCTATCCTACATTGTTGGGAATCGACTAGGCCTTTGAAAATAATGCAGTGTTAAACTTGAAGAAAATGCATATATCCTTTGAAACTGACACCTTGTGTGTTGTTGTGCCACTAGACCCATATGAGGGTGACTACTATAATGAGACTATATATGAGGATGCACAGAGGTTAGTGTTCGTGCTCGAATCGTCGCCGGGTGAGCAAGAATGGGAGCACTAGCATGCCCTGTTGGGCTCAGCAAGGCAGAACAGGTTCGCTGTGAATCAAAAAGGGTTAACAGAGAATGGAAAATAAAACAAAATAAAATCTACTTACMAGCTGAAAAACAAATAACATTGCAGCCATAAACAAAATTCAAACGTGAGACAAGGGAGTTCCCATTGGTTTCAAGGCTTGATCTATTAACATAAAAAAAACCAAAGCACACGCTGTAGGAAGGGATAATGGCTCCTCTTCCCTCCAGCGGAAGGTCCTTCAGGAATCCTCAACTGTATGCTTCCCTTACAAAATGAACAAAGCA
>ML777466.1:650693-661483 GCA_009831015.1 Picea engelmannii | reverse complement strand
TTAACAGAGAATGGAAAATAAAACAAAATAAAATCTACTTACAAGCTGAAAAACAAATAACATTGCAGCCATAAACAAAATTCAAACGTGAGACAAGGGAGTTCCCATTGGTTTCAAGGCTTGATCTATTAACATAAAAAAAAACCAAAGCACACGCTGTAGGAAGGGATAATGGCTCCTCTTCCCTCCAGCGGAAGGTCCTTCAGGAATCCTCAACTGTATGCTTCCCTTACAAAATGAACAAAGCAAAAGATGAAATGGATGGCGAGAGAACTCTGCACTGCACAGCTGATGAGCTGGTGATCCAAGACTGGGCTTAGAAACATCTGAGCAGCATAACTCTACTATGAATTCCCTGTTGAAACAACGAGCCTTCACTGCTTTTTATAGCCATTTCCAGGCGGTCACGTAACTAGTTCCTGGTGTAGACACAGGCTAGTTTAGGGTTTACTTAAGCCATAAATTCGCCGTTTCTGCAGGACCGACCCTGATCTGGATGTCAAATCATCTCGGGCGAAGGTCTATTGGCGGTCGAGAGGCCGACTTAAGCATTTAATGTGCCGTATTAGCAGATGCGCGGCTTTTTATATGGACAGTCGCGCATCGTGCGCTTAAGCGCGCACAACACGTTCTTATCCCGTGCATACGCGCGCACCTTACTGATGTGAAGTGTCTTTCAATTTTTGCATAGTTTCTGACCTTTCTGGAATGCTGTGAACAGTGTCATGAATGACTTCATTGTTGTTTTGATGCTGTAGAGTTCTTGTCGCTATGTGCAGATGATGTGGAGTTCTCGTTGCCATGTGCGGACGAAATTTCAGTGCTAACAGTTAGGAATTAAAAATATTTTAAAGGTCATGGGGCGTAGATAGGACTACATCAACCCTAGTGTAGATGGAAAATTAAGTTGGAGGAGTGTCAAATATTATGACATGGATTTTGAGGATGCCCTGGATAGATAACATAATACAATTTATGAGGTATCAACAAAGAGGTGCATACATATCTCGATAGAAGAGAACATGGAAGATGTTGGCTCCTATCGATATGATGGGTCGGATCTGGGGGACATATTAATTGCATGGATATAGCATATTCCATAATATTAGATATTACATGCCCTTGATATAGTGCTAGTCAACACCCTTTCATGAGGGTGGGTCATGGATAGGGAACCTTACCGAGAATGGGTAACTGTGGAGGATAACATGTGTTAAAGATTCAGAGTTAGAGAAACCATACTTCATATAGCATGTCTTTGGAAAAGAGGTTGGTTAGCTATGAAAAGCCATAGTGCACGTCATAAATATTTAAATCCCTGATGCACTCTCCCACGTCCATCCTTTCTACCACCATTCCCCAAATTTTTCAATGAACCTGTTAGAACTAGGAGTCACCTTCTGATTGCAAGGAAGTTAATCCCAGTACCCTTTAGATGATATGTGAAAGTATGAGTGTGTTTTGAAAGGTCGAATGAAAAAAGATCGAAATGATAATATCCTCACTCAGAAACAGGGCTAACTTGTAACAACAAATAAGGTCTTGAATAATTTCTTCCAGTGGTTTGGAAGTAAATGTGGATAGAAAGAAGACTTGAATGAGAGGAATGTAAGAGCTACTGCAAACATCAGGTCCACAAAATCCCAAAGGAAGAAAGTTTCTTAAAACAAGATCTTCTTGAAATTAGAGCCTAAGGAGATAAATAAACACCATGGCAATAAAATGATCAAACATACATCATATCATTACCACAGTCATCCATATGAAGCATGCAGATATGAACATTTAGCATTAGAAGAAAATAGTCTGAAATAGGAGCTGATTTCTATTAGTCAAAAGTCTTAAGTCCAGTACATGCTAGATCACAGTCATTTTATCAAAAATATTACAGTTTCTTGGGAGCCTTTCTCTACCATCTGAACCCATTAAAAAAATTCATTTGTATATTTATAACAAGAAAGGGAGGCAACAACTAGAGGTATGAGATGGCCTCTTTTCCTTAAAAATCTCAAAACATTTAATTATTCTAAAAACTAAGATAACAGCCTATGCTATAAAATAGGGAAGTGTTGGTGAATAAACCCAATCATTCTTCTAATTTCTTTGATCCTCTTTTGCTGTTCAACTCCTATTTTGCCAGGTGTCCCATTGGTGCTTGTAGTTGTCCTCTGCACACCAACCGCTACTTCTGTCAATTATTCCATTATTAACTTATCCAAAATTGTTGGCTTAGTCTTCCTAGATCCCTATTGTTTGTTGGCTACTCCCTTGGGTAGCAATTCTATGTAGCACCCCCTAAAATGGAACAAGGAGAGAAGATAACACCTGTGGGTAGCACCCCTGTGCTGCATATCTGCGACTACATTTGTCCTCTGTTGAAAAATTGAGTGGCGCCTGTGTGTGAACCTGCTCTCTGTAAGATATTACGCAATGCTTGTAGGTAGCGCCTGTATGATGATTCTGCGTTCTATTAAATATTATGTAACACCACCTACGCTGCGTCTGCATAAGGGCTTGGGTAGCTATGCCAAAATACAACGTCTTTGACTCCTGAACGTGTGTAGAGTTGTTTGTGTCCTTCCATGATGACAGATCAATTTACTTAGGTGCTCTTACCACTGAGTGAAGATAGCACTTAGCAAAAAATTCCAAAATTCATATAGATAAACACATAGAAGTCTATATAGGTGGAAAAACATAATATGTGCATATCAGTTAACCTTCCCAAGAAGGAACAACTCTCAAAAATGGGGTTTACCACTACCAACTACTTTTTCATTTTAACACTTAGCCTCACACTCTTTCTGGTAGAAAGAGTGTCTCCAACTAACTCAGTAGACTTCTTCTTCTTATCAATGGTAGGCTTCTTCAGTATATTTGTGCTCTCCTTAGCTACTGGTTTTTCATCTTCAATGGAAGCCTCAAACAACACCTGTAAATTATTTTGGGTTACTTCATCTTGGAAATGCTTCAGTTTTGCCATTAGCTTCCTGTTCTGAGCATGGAAACCCCTGTTCTTTCTATAAATATTATTCAGTTGTTTATGAAGAGGCAGAGCCTTTCTTATTGTGAACCTTGCCAAGTATAGGGTATGGTTGTAGCCAATCATGAGCTCATTCATCTGAGCCAAGTGGACCTTGTCTTCTTCTTTGAGACGAGCTATTTCTCTCCTTGCATCCCTAAGCTTCTTAATAAGTATTTTGTAGGTCTGGCTGCCAAGGGGGTTGGGGACATGTGCAGTCTCAGCATGCTTATTATCGTCCTTTTCTTCCATCTGTATAGGAGTTTCCTTGCATGTTTCATCAGTCTTCTCAAAACCTTTTCCTGTATGCTTTTTCTCTTTCACAACATCCTTTTCTTTATTTTTCATATGTTTTTTAGAATCCTTCATAGGGATTTCATCTTCCCTCTCCAAAGGTCTTTTGGTACCTTTACCCTTGATTTTCTATACAGGGGTTTTTTGTTTCTCTTCTATATATTTTTCAATGCCTTTCCCTTTCTTCTTATGTATAGGGGTTTCTGGTAAATCCTGTCCTTTGAAATCCCCCTTAGGAACTGATGACCTAGTGAAAGGTCTTTTACCTTTGATTTCAGCTGCTGGAGGAGGAGAGGGAAAGAAAAGCTTCTTCCCTTTTTTGTTGTCACCTTGGTAGAATATGGAACTTATTCTAATCCTGGTCGAGGTAGCGGTGAGAAATATATGTGTGGGGAAGGATAGACTTCCTCCTCAACTTCCCTGACCTACTTATTGATATCTGAAACAAGGGATCTTCCCTTTCTCTTCTTGTTGATCCCTATTTTAGTACTAGTAGGTGATGAAGAGCCTACAATCTATGATTGGGGGGTAGGTGTTGTGTCCAACTTGAAGTGAGAAGTGCCCAAAAAATTCTCCCAGGAGATCTCTTTCTTTCCCAAGCCTTCAGAGACAAGCAACCTGATAAGTCTAGAGTGGAAAAGAATGGAGTCCACATCCTTGGATTTGGCTTGCACCCTATCTGCCATTTTACCTATACTTCTGAATAGGTAATATGGAATATTCATCTGAGCCTTACCAGTAAAATGAAACAACAACCTTATGTGGTAATGATACAGGGTTTTAAATCTCCCTTCACAACTAAAATATCTATGTATGATTTTCAACATTCTATAAAACTGGTCAATCAATTGATTCCTTGGAACACTCTTAGATAAATCACTGGCTTGGTATTTAGGCTTGAAAATATATTTAACAAAAGGTGAACTCAATACCATGGCCTTGAACCAATTTTATCCTGAAATGAGAATCCCTGTTGCAACTGAGATAGAGGCCTCAGTCACCTCAAATTCCAAATCTCCAACTCTGGTTTTCTTGCCATCAAAATTTAGTGCAAATTGTTTTGCTACTTCTGAGTGGCCTCTCTGCATGTTCTAGCAGAAAGAGAGGCATCTTGCTCTTCGAAACATTTCCCTTGCCATGGGTTCTGTGTCAAAAAGGTGCATGTCCATAGGTTTTGTTCGAACTATCTTGCCACCTTTGTGTGATTTCTTTGACTGAGGGGTTTCCATGACTCATAAAGAGGGTTCTTAAGAGGCTTTAAGGGGTGTTATTGACCAGAAAAATTTAATTCAAGTCTCAAATGCATAAGGATGGCCCTTCAAATTAATAGTGCTTAGAAAATGAACTTGGCTATGAGAAATGGACCTTTACGCTTATACAGGTTTTCAGAGTGTAGACTATGAGGAAGTAATTCCGAAATGACTCTTAGTACAGTATGAAAATAAGACAAGGATAATCAGAGAGGTTTGAGCAGCGCCTCTGCGTAGCGCAACGCATACACAGAGGATAGGATATTTAAGGCCTATGACTTTCAAAGGCTATGACTAACCACAATAATCATACTATGGATACAAGTGAAGATGTTTACAGGAATGAAAATATGGCTCCCATACTACCTTGAAAGCTTAGCAAACCGAAACCTGAGCACAAATCTCCTATGAAAAATAATATGCGAAGGAGGTTGCACAGGATACCTGTGCAGTCGAAAAATTTTGAGCTCCTCAGCGCGAACTTAGGATGACATTGAGGAAACTTCGGCCCTGAAATCTCTCACAACATTGGATTTAGTGGAAATGCAATCACTTGATCTGAAATGGAAAACTTACGAAGCGCATCATTGCCAAACTTTTCAAATTTAGAAACCGTTACCAAGGATCATAAATGCAAGATATTTTGAAATCATTTCAATCGACTTCCGACACTGACAACAAGGGTTAAGGTATCATTCATGGAAATCATGACTTGGAGTGGATGAATGATAAACATGACAGGTGCTATGGAAATGCCTGCTGAGTGGGCAACATTCTCCAAATCAAAAAATGATTGGACAGGTGAGTGGGGATGATGAGGTATGCATGCAAGGACATGAGTGAGGAGATAGGTGTGTCACATCAGCCTCGTCATGGGAGGTATCAACCTAGGGATGAATCATGAGAGGGGACATAAAGAATAGACCATGAGCTCATAAGGATTTAAGGACCAAAAATTGAATTTTGGATCAACACATGAGCTATGAATCAAATTTTTAGTCATCCTAAGGGGTCCTATCATAAATAACATTTAATGTATGAGAAATTTATTTTAAAGAGAAAATAAGAATCTGAAGTTTTTTTAATTTTTCTTTTTAACAAAAACCAACTAAGAGACCCAAGGCGACTTAGTGTGATAAAAGAACCAACCTCACAACCAATTGTACTTCCTCTATGGACATTTAATGATTTTATAAACCTCCAAGAATCTTTCACCGAAAGCCACCCGTTTTACCCCTATCTCATAGATCTAGAAAAGATAAATGAAAGCATTGATGAACTTCTGCATCAATGGATACTACAAGAACCAGACACACCTACTCTTAAGCCCATGGGACTGAGGTTGCTTGAATGCATACCCATGGGGCCACCTAGTGCCCCACTAGGGGGCACCTCACTCCCCTAACAAAAAATTTTGAATCAAGTCAAGGTGTGCAGTCAACATTCATGACGCCCTTAGCTAGTTAGACTTGCGCATGCATAGTTTGATAAAAAATATTAGCATTACATAAAAAATCCTCTCAACAATAGATTCTAGAAGTAGTCAATGGATCATATGATAATTAGGGTAGGAATCCATAGGAATCTTAGGTAATATTACATTAACCATACCATTGATAGGACAATGACAACTCGATCATTTCAACTGTCACCCAAATTCATTCACACGTGTCGATAGTTTCATCAGATAACCTTTCCATATTCCCAAAATGAAAGTATGTTCAACCCTAACACATAAGTACAAGGCTGTGGATCTTTATACCAATTCACACAAGCATTAGATGGATTTCCTGGAAGATACACTCATTGAAAGGGAAAATAAATCTACTTCCAGCACATTCCATAATATATGGGTATGACCTTTGTTAGGATGCTTCATTCAACAAGGTATGTCCTCAAGAAAAAAAGGTGACAATGGTATCTCTCGAGGTGTACCATTCAACCACTATATTAATATTTCCCTTGTCACCTCTACCAGACTACTTGAGTTACCCCCTCCTTCCTTCCTTGATATAAATACTTGGACTTCCTGATTTCCTTGGAGAAATTTTCCATGTTCTAGTCCCTCTCTTTATTTACTGTCACCCCTATTTCTATTTTTCCCTTAGTATCTTCTTCCATGTCCCAATATTGTGGCCATAGAAAATGTGTTTCCTACCTCCTATCCCATCCCCTCTCATTCCCACACTATGGTTCTTCTACGTCTTAACCTTGTATCAACAAGTCTTCAAAAGAACCGCCACACTACTCACTTACCCACTGCCCCCTTTGCTAAATTTTCCCATGCATCTTATTTTTAATGCCCAGTGCTTGGTGGGGGGCCTTAAGAAAATCCCTTATACCTTTCCATAGATAACAATGAAGGTTTCAGAGGGAGAGTCTATCCACATCCACACCAATTCCATCCTTCACAATGCGGCCAACATCAATCATACATGGACCTAATTCGAATTGTCACTACAACTTATTCTGATGATTTTTTCTTACTCAAGTCGATCCATCCACACAATTGTTTTTTCTGTATGATCATTTTCTCTTACTCTGTCTATCCACCTTCATAACTACAATAGCTAGCTTGAGTAAAAGACAAATAATATTGGTGGGGGCCTGTTGGTACCCAAAGTTTTGGGTTCATCTTTGCACGTGCATAGAAATGAAGTTGTGCATGCTCATTCCATATTTGTTTGTGCACCTAAGGAGTTAGTAACATGTGCCATAAAGTGTGCATCTAATCGAGTTTTTTCAGTAATGTTCCAAGTATAAATACTACCAATTTTGCGCATGTCTGAGTTTTGTTAGTTGCACTCAAAACCAAGAAGATGCCTGCCAGAATCAAGATAGGAATCATCACGATATCTCCCTGAATAATTATTGAAAACAACATACAAAAACGTGGAGAGGCTAAAAGATGAGTTGGCTAGGTAGTTAATATTTTCCCTAGTACAAATATTCTATGTGGAGCATTGACGGGCACCATAAGCATGGGAGGTAGTTGGATAAGACAATTGAGTGGAGAAAATAAGAAAGAGAGAACAGTCCCCAATAGCAGAAGATATAAAAATGATCTCTAAGCTCATATCGACAGTTAGTTGGTTGGTTAGTTTGTTGATTAACTATCTGGATATTTAGAGAGATTTGAGTTAGCTTAGCTACTAGTATCAATCTCACTCTGAGACTACTATAATATTGTGATGTTTTGAGTATATTATTGTGTCTTTGATATGTCTGAGTCTTAAGGAAAGGCATATGGTGCATTATGTTGTATTTCCATTGTTTTATATATTAATGATATGGATTTCTATGGCTATGATAAGAATTTGTTCAGTGCACTGTATAACTCTGATGTGATGGAATTATCCCAGTAATAAAGATATGACAATTTTGTTCATTTGTGTCTGTGATGAATGAGTTGAATATGTTTGTGTATTGTTTCATTTCTTATTCCAAAATAGTTTATCAGAATTGAGTTATATGGATGCAAACTATAGTAATATTTCATATGTTTAATCCTTCATCCATGTCACAAGACCTTATGGTATTTGTGATCCTCATTTCATCTTGGGTTATACCTTCCTTGGTCTTGGATGAGGATTGATATGTCGGTTCTTTGGGGTTTTGTTTCAATTCTTTGGAAGAACCCTAGGTCTAAAACACCACAGTGTTTATAAGGATGAAACATCCACGAGCATGAAACAATGGTGAACCCAACAATAGGGTCCCAATATGGAAGTGGGCTAGGGATGAGATTAGGAGATAGTGGTTGGGGGCCACTTTTCCATTTCATGGAATCTAATTACAATACAATACTAAGGAGGTAAAATATTTTTTTATTCTTATGACTTTGCACTATTGTAGTTTTTTTTTTATCATTCTAATCTATCTTCAAATATGATATAAGAGGCCATCATCATCTTATGTTTTCTACTTATGAATGCATTCCCAAGTCCATATTTCCAAAAATAATTGGAGTGGTGTTGAAAAAGACCATTTCTCTTATAGATGGACCTTCATGCGCCTATGATTCTTTATATAACATAGGAATAACAAAGAAAAAAATATTTTGATTCATTCATTAAGAACAATACACTTAGACTCGTTCATTAAGAGTGAATTGAAAATTGAACAAAAATAGCAAACAACACATATACCTAAAAATATAACAAAAAATAACAAGAAACCCACATACCTATTGTCATTCTAGTATATCATCAATATCACTTCTAATACTAAAAGTCCCCATTAAATTTTCATGCTTTGAGTAATGCACGCAGTATCATACCTTTGATGAGTTCTTCCTTGGAATTTTTTGTAGTTGGAGGTTTGTACCAACAACTAAGTCTGTAAAGTGATATACAAATTCACTTGGTCTATAATATTGAAATACACAAACACCTTTATTTCATGTTATTTCATGTCATATCATATATTCTCCTTTAATAACAATCAAACCAATAAAAAATTGAATTCCTTCAAAGTCCATAATTGAGAAAATGAGGTTCTTATATCTCTCTAAGAAATGTGTCATGCAATATTTACTTCACCTTTGATTACCTTTTTTGGAAACCACTATGTATATGTTCCCTAAAAGAAATAGAGTGCCAACATGTGATTCCACTAAATCACCAAACCATACTACCTTCATGCTAGTTAATAAAAATTAATAGAATACTCATCGAACCTAGTTGTATGCGATCTAAGATGTCATCATAATATGGTTAAATATTTGATTGGTCCTGTAATAGAGGCCAATCCAATTTATACCTATAGGGAACCTCCAATGAATGTTTCATGAAGACAAGTTGTTGTCGATGACTAGATGATGATGGATTTGCTTGGAGATAATTATCCTATGGATGAAATTAGAAGGGATATTGGTGCACAACCTCCTCATGAATAAGTTCCTATGGTACAACATTTTGTTTGATAGTCTGAAATTCCAGAAAATACCCAGGAGAATGTCCACTCTCCTTCCAAAATTGTAACTCCACAACAAAGAGGTCAAGAGCTCTAGAATATAGGTCCATCATCCCTACCTAGACTGAGAAATGTGCACCAAAGAAATCCCAAACAAATTCAGGTGGATGAAACTAGTGTGGCATCACTTGAACATAATTTACCTAACCAAACTAGTTGTTATCAATCATATACATTTTGAAGAATATTTTAAACCAAAATATGATGCAGTAAAATGACAATTATTTTTGTCTTTGTTAAAATCTAGGATTTTGACTGTTGTGAGGAGAATTTTAGGAACTAAAATAGTTAAAATTTCATAAATAAGTAATCATATTGTTAGAATCCTTATGGATGCATTTCAAAAAATTGTTAATAAACGTGTTCTCAAGATCGTAATGCATCCCGACATGTCTTTTCACAATCAAATGTTAGAAAGGTCACAAGAAAATGTTGTTTTCTCAAACAAATATCTCATCTCATTAAGTGCAATGTCAAAATCCTTCAAAAGTATTCTATTATATGAGATATCTTCAACACATATGGAAAAATAGATTTTTTTTCCTTCACTAGTAGGATATCTTGTCTTGACATGAAGTTAATTGGAGCAGTTGTGAGATTAGCACAAAAAATTTGGCATGAGAACACTCGACATTATCTCAACTAAAAATATGTGCCAAAATTGAGATGGAGTTGTAGGAGCCATGAACCCCACATTAAACATTTTCTTGACATGATATAGATAGAATTGTATGAGAGATTCAGGAATGCACATAGTGCACTTAACTTGTTCCAAAGATCTTTCAAGAAATGCAAGAATTTGTATGTTAGAATAAACACAATATGTAACTTATGTTGTAGATGCCACATTGAATATGGTTATTATTATCACACACACACACATCATGTATTTCATAACACCCTTGTGATGGAATGTTCATTTATATGCCAACATCATCTAGATAATTTATTCATAGCATCTTGTGTACACGGCCAAAGGGTTGTACATTTTATCAAAAATATTTCTTATATGGGACATGCCCTAGGTTAAATGGAATGTAATTATTGATCAAGCACATTCATGTGAGAAATGAGTATAAATTTGGGAGGAAGGAGGTTGACTTTCAAAGCCTCAAGTATTTCATATGTGGAAATAAGAGAGGGAATGAAAGAAAAAGATACAGTTGGTTACTTCCTAGGTTAATAAAGAGTACTTAAATGCTATCTTCTATTTCAAGCTACACATTTAAATGTGAAGGGGGGGGGGGGGG
>ML777466.1:605756-650686 GCA_009831015.1 Picea engelmannii | reverse complement strand
ATTGTAATAATGAATTTATATATTCCTATATTGTTGACCCACTAGGTATGAGTATTTGACTTCATCAAGGATTTCTTAGAAAGGAACCAACAATATGTTCAACACTTCCATGTGGATTGATCTTAGGACACAAATTTTAGAATATACAAAGATACATTTCCCATTGGTATTATCGTATCAGTAGTTGATTTTGCTGAGAAGAAAAACATTCAACCAAAAAATCACATTCAAATCCAATATTTTCAATCAGATAAGGTCAACACAATGGTTCATATTACATACAATCATGGGCCATATAGTATCAAATACAACATAGTTATATTGAAGGACTATCACTTCAACATATGTGACAATAGGTTCCATGACTTAGCTTACATAAAAAAGTGCTTTTAGTTGTTCTACAATCACTTGAATGAGAATAATATGCAGATGGATTGACATTGGATTTGTTCATATGGTTGCATGGGATAGTTAAAAAATGCTTATGTATTTCAATGGTTTTGCATTTTACACAAAAAATACATGTTGTCGCATATTTGGAACTATTTTGATACTAGGCATGGGAAAAGGGTGCATGATGGAGCAGGTGTGCACATCAAAACCATGTTACATAAGAAATAAATGAAGTTCACAACTAATTCCCTCATTCGATAGGAAAAATATATTGTTGAATGGTGTTCTTTAGTAATGGAAGAGGGAATAAGAAGGAAATAATATCAATCAACTAGAAAAGAAAATGCATATAGATGTTTTTGGAAGGTGGTCAATGTAGGTCAATCACAGTCATATGAATGAAAAAAAATCTAGGGCACTCATGTATTTCATTTAGTTCAAACATCAAACAATTATATAGTTGAAATATGAATGATAAAATTCTCTTTATTTTGTGATCCATGTACTAGTAGTGAATAGGACGATTGCAAATCCACAGACTGGGTTGATAGATTAGATTGTGTATCACTCCCCATTGGTCAATGTATAATTGTTGAATTATCCCTATTAGAACCTGGTGCTAACCAGACTTTAGGTAAATATTTTTGAAGAACGTTTCCCCTTGAGTTGATCAAGAAGGTCATAAATTTAGGGAATTGGATACCAATTCCTGAATATGATTTTGTTTAATGCTCTGTAATCAATGTAGAGCCTCCAAATCCCTTCTTTCTTATGCACCAGTACAATCAAGATTTTGTAAGGGGAGGAGATGGGTCTAATGTGCCCCTTTTTAAGTAGCTCTTGGATCTGACGCTCAATTTTTTCATTTTCCATCAATGAGTGATGATAGACTGGTCAATTAGGCAGAGGTGAACTAGGGGTTATATTAATTGGATGCTTGACTTGGTAGTATGTAAATACCCTGGTGGGTGAGGAGAACATGTCTCTGTACTCTTCCACAATCCTGCCCATTTTCTTTTGTTACAAAGAAAGGCTTTGTGTAGAGGCCATGGATGTGGCAGTGACCTTATGTTGACTGTGAGCATGGATCACAAAGAATACGAACTTCCCAGTCTTTGAAATGACCTTAGTGCATTTCTTAGCATAGATTAAAGAAATATAGGTAGGCGACGCTAATTATGGTATCTTGTACAATTGTCTACCCAAAGTAATAATAACATTGTGGGGTCTAGACTCATACAAAACATGTCACTTCCAAAAATGTGGTTTTCCTAAAATGAAATCACAAAATTCAAGGGGAGAAATATCACACAATACCTCATCTTTGAAGGGATTGATGTTGTAGGGAAGAATACACTCTTGGCTGACACATAGATCTCATCCTTGGTGAATCCAATTGATGGTGTAGGGTTGTGGGTGCGGTGTCATCGGCAAGTCTAGCCCCTTGATGAACTATGCTAAGATCGGGTTCTTTTGAGTTCTGCTATCAACAATGAAATGAATCAGAGCCCCCTTTACCCACTTATGTGAGTGAAAGAGGCATTTCCCTTCCTATGGTTCTTTTGGTTCGCTTGGCTATACTTTGGTGGTAGCAACAATTGTTTTCGATTCACCATCGATAATCTGCTTCCATCCTCTTGGATTTGATTCAGAGTCAGAATCTTCCTGTGACTCAGAATATTTTAGCTGGGCCATGAGTGACTACTTGGAGCGAAATTCTTTAGTGTTGTGCCAAGGGATTTTATGGTATTCACACCAATTTCCCATGTCCTTCTTCAAATTCTCATTACCCTTCTTGTGTTGCGTCTTGAACTGGCTGTCCTGAGAGTGGCCATATTTTATTTGTCTCTTTTTTTGTGGGTTGGGTCGCCTTTTCTGTGCTTCGACTGTGAGGAGTTTTAAGATATAAAATATCACCTCTTCTGCATAGATTTATGCTCGATCTTGACAACATATCTATAAGCCACACCTAATGATTCGATATCCATAAAATCTATTTATGTTTGAATGTATCTATGCATACAATCATGGTATTTGAGAAAAATATGTCATTCAAAGTATTTGATACCAAATTTGGTGCATAGGGTATGGAGAATATTGGTGAAATCCAGTATTATCTGGTCCCTTTCTTGATGCAACATGGTCCATATTGTGTACTGGTCCTCATAGCTTCCAAAAGGGTAGTATTGTTCTTTAATGGCATCCTCAGAGGAATCTCATGTAGGGGTTGTTAGCACTCTGTAAATTTTGTCTGGCTGATGGAAAAACGACAGAGGTAACCGTTTCAACCTACTTTAGAGATGAAGCACTAGCCTGCTCAACTTAGGCAAGCCTCTCTCGTGTCACTTGATATTTCTTTGGAAATCAATGGCTAGATTTGGTTTTTTTGGGGGGGTTTTATAAACTTGTTGGAAAGGAAGGGGAGGGACACTCACGACTATGGAGTCAAAATTATGAAATTGAATGGAAAACTTGACTGGCCTGTAGAACTCTCCATAGGATAAAGGCTAAATGAGGCAATGAATCTGAGTTATAAATTGAATTTTAGCAGGGTGTATGAGGAAGTAGAAAACAAATAACTACATCAGAGCATTACTGAAATGAATTATGAATTAGTTAAGAAGAAATACACACAATTTAAATTGCTAAGCCAAGAGCATCACAAGATGAATTATGGGCCTTTAACTCTCCAATTTAAATAAAAGAAGATGCAAATGAAATAAAATAACACATGAAATACATAGAATGAAGGAAGACAAAACTCATATCACTACCATTAGAATCTTTTCATAGAGACTTCAAAGCTTTTGCATATGCATTCAATTCAACTCCATAAAATTACAATGTTGTTCATAACAACCAGAATTGTTCCCTTGCACTTCTTCCCACACTTAATAAATTCAAAACGTCTCTCATTTATACAATTTCAAGTTCCTTTAGTTAGAAATTGATTACAATAGCTGAACTGGAACATTCCATCTTCTACAATGATTACACATGAAAGTTTTTAGAAAAATGTTTCATGATCCCTGCATATTCCTCTGACGCTCCAACTCCTTTCCCACGTTCTCTTTGAAATGAAACTTATACTCTTTCAAATATAATTTCATTTCTCCATATTCTCATTAAACATTTGGGAATAATATATTTGAAATAAAAATAATTCACAAATATTTTCTATCCTGGAGAATTAAATTTCCATAATTTAATTCATGCATGTGGTTCTTTAAAACCCTGTCTTCTTTTGACCAATTCACCATTTCACTATAAAAAAAATTATTGTTACCATTTTACATGAAAAACATTTATTGTGTTATGATTTTTCCAATTTACCGTTTCACTTTGAAAAACATTTGCGGTGTCATGTTTTTTCCAATTTACCATCTTTGGTAAAATACCTTTTATCTTCTTTGTTTACTTCCATAAAACCTTTGGTTAAAAAATTACCCAAATGTTCCTTTCACATGCATCTTCCCATTTAATTCATTTCCATGGAATTAAACATTAATTTCTTTAATTTGTAAAACTTAAATATGACCTCTTTAAAACCTTTTCACCATGAGGAGGAATCTCATTTATTATAAATTCCATAATTGTTGTTGAAATGCACTCCTGGAAAAATGTCGCACATAAAACATATGATACAAGTTTTCATTTATAACATATGATACAAGTTTTCATTTATTGTATCGGGCTTGGTCTGAAGTGGCTTAATCCAAACTACTTTTACCCTCGATATGCACCACGTAAAAACACGTGTCCAATCACCAAACCACCAGTTTATTTCCCTACCCGCCTTCACATAATTAACCTAAGCATTAATTTTATGCTTGATATGTATGTGTGCCCTCCATCCAAACTTTGAATTTTCCACATTATAAATTGAGATTCGTGCCCATGATTTGACGTGATTCCATAAATTAAATATTGGATTAAATATTAATATAAATATTTTAATATAAAAATATTTATATTGATAATAATAAACCCTTTTTCTATTTTCTAAGGACTTTGGGCATATGAGGCTTAACACA
Source organism: Picea engelmannii (assembly GCA_009831015.1). NCBI lineage: Eukaryota > Viridiplantae > Streptophyta > Pinopsida > Pinales > Pinaceae > Picea > Picea engelmannii. Next base: position 646,259 of record ML777466.1, on the reverse strand, counting down.
TAACTTTGTGGATAGGATAAGGATGATTAATAAAAGGAATATTTTTAATTTTCAACGGGAATATGAAAATAAGGGTAAAAATGAATGAAGTGATGGAACTAAGGGATTTAGATAAGCATTAAGGCCAGGTATAGGTTTGGTATATTCAACAAATTTTTTACTCATGGAGGACATGAATATTTTGGATGATCAGTTGAGTGAAGGATTTAGGTGATGGGAGCGTGACGGATATGGTGAATTTTTTTGAAAATCTGAGTGGAAAAATAACACAAGGACAAGATGCTTTGGGAAAAATTAATGCAAATTACCATGTGATAACATAGGCTCCTATTGGGGATGCTATCCTCCCTGCAAGGTAGAAAAGAACAGTAGACCACATGCCTGATCCATTGGGTTGCTCCCAAAACATTTGTGTGTACCCTGATCCAACCGGTCACTCGTGTCTGCTGAAAACCAAACTTTGCATACTACTCTCAACTGGATACTGAACACTAAATACACCACTAAAATCTAACTATACACACTACTGAAAATCCAAACAGAAAAATGCTTGACCAACAAGATTATTTGCACATTCCTATATACTCTAAAACTATTGAAATGAACACTCAATCAAGTAATGCTAATGTTCCAATGCAACCAATCAAGCAATTAAATTCCCGATTTTTCTCTTCTCACACCTTTCTTAAGAAGGAAGACAAATGTAAAAGATGGCATCTGAAAACAAAATTTGAATCCAAAACCTGATCTTATGAATGAAAAAAACTCCTCCTTCATTGAAGACTGTAATAGGATGGCCACAAGATCTTGAAAACCTTGAAAAATAATTTCTTCTTGATGAGAAAAAATAGAAAGACAAGCCTCTTTCATAAGCATTTGTTGCTTTTGCTCTATTTCTTTAGTTATAAGAACATTTTCAAATGAAATGACAGCAATAGGTTTGTCTATCTTTCCCTGCATCTCAACAAAAACATTCATACATTATTGAACATCTTCAAATATGAAAAACATATTATGTGCATCAAGGCTATCCTCTTGTTCATCAAACAATTCTGATTTGGTTTCATTAAACTTCTGGAAATTTGTTTGAGGACTGCCATTTTGACTTTCAAATGAATTAATGGAAATAAGTTCCTGCTCATAATCTTCTTGCAAATGTGAAAAGCTAACATCATGCGCTATTTCACAGTCTAGATGATGCAATCATGCCACCAAGGGCACATCTGCCCACATGACCTTCTCTCCTTCCTCGGCCCAAAGAACTCAAAGGTTCCTTATTTCCCTGTCGGGAAATGTTCCACCCACAGCAACTCTCCTACCAGACCTCCCTTAGTGATCGGGAAATCCGCGATGTCCTTTCCCTTTGTTATCGGGGAATTGATATTTCAAATGTCCAGACACTTTGTTTTACCGATCCCCGATCCCCGATCCCCGATATGCCCCTTTTTGCTGCTTTATCCCTCACCTGGATAAGCTCCCAGGTCCACGTGACCTCTCCTTATATGACCACGGTCTTATCTCTGTCAGAGTTTCAGACTTTCTGATGTCAAAATACAATTATCCCCGGGACTTGCAATTTCCCAAATCCTAACACGCCTTTTTCACGATAGCCTCCTGGATATAGGCCTTGGCTCATACGACCGTTAACCCATGAACACGGCCTTATACCCATCGGGGCTACGAGATTTCAAATGTTGCAAAACACTTACCCGTGGGTTTTCCAATCTCTCGTCAGGCTGACAACTAGCTCCTACTACGACGCCTTCCCCCCCTTTCTGACGTGCTGACAGTTGGTCACACAATTTGTACCTTCCTCCTCATCAGGATTTCATGGTTCATGAAACCAAAGTGCATAAACACTTTGTCACTGGAATCCCCGATTTCCCGATGACTCAAACCTCAATGGCTGATTCCTCATCGGGAATTTTCCCGATGGCACTGATCGCCTCCATGCATCCCCTCTGACGAACGCTCCCGATTTCTCTAGGGTTTCGGGACTTACAATATCTCGACTTCCTTGTCTTCAGGAACTCTGATTTCCCAACGTCGGATATCCCGACTCTCCCTGGATTCCTGACACCTGTCCTCCCGAACAGACGATTCAGATTATGCCAGGTTTTTCACTATGAACTTTTCCCGACCTTCTGACCGTGAAACTTCTTATTCTAGGACTCCAGACACCTCGATCTCTACCACGTGTCCACTGTCGGACAGCTCCGATCCTCCTGGGACTTCGGGGTTTCAGATGTTGAAAAAAATTCGACCACAGGATTTCTGATCCTGTAAATCTCGATGGTCACCCTTATGTAACTTCTGTCAGATACTATGGCTGACGGGTTTTTTCAATCTCCTCTGCAATATCCTAACCATCCACCTTCCTCTTGGATATCTTCTATGAACAAACCCAATATTTCTCTATGAAAACTGGTCCTTCTACCCATAACTTTGTAGCACCTATTCAACCCCTCTATGCACAAACCTTCTGTGCTTCTACTCGACGAATTTGAAAGCCTTATTACTCCTGAGCTTGCTCACTCATTCAACCTCAAAGGGGTTCTTTGCACGCACTCCTTGCGGTAGTTCTCAAACACTTCTAAGTGTTGATTTCTTTTGACTCTGCGCACACCTGCAACAACAGTCCTTCAATACTTCACTCAGCTTCATGACCGAGACTCTCCTTAGCCTACGCACTCCTTGCATGGCTTCATATTACTCAATTTCACTCCTGAGAACAAGAGTTAAACTATCTGAGCCTTCTGTCAATGCACTCCTTGCAGACGACTTCAACTGCACTACTTGCAGGAATTATTGCTCAGATAGTGAAACAATTGAAACTCATTCCTTCTACTTCCTCTCGGACTTAAATATCAACACATGAAATCATACACACAACATAATAGCAAATTCATAACAGGAAGTAAATACTCATGAGCATAGCATTCAACACACATACACAAAGAATAACACAAAAGCCATGAATCTGAGTCAACTTCTTCTATTAATTTAAGATCTATACATGGGTGTTCTTCTACAGTTCTCTGCTTCCCTCCTATTCTCTGGATTCTTCTAAATCTTCTTGAACTACTTTACAATGCACAATGAGGGTGTCTATATCCATTCTCCCTCTTTCTTCTAGAACTGTCTAATCTAATATTCAATTCTACCTACCTACATTTACTATTATAAATGCCTCTGTCTACTTTAGACGAGAGCAGGGCACTCAAGGTCTGATTACATTTTACCAAGGTGCCTTTATTAAATGATCTCATTTATATTTGGCGCATCAACTTCAAGGGAAAATTCAAAACTTGCACTGGACGTCTTCCAGTTGTCTTCCGCTTCCACGTTGGCTCTCTTGACATGAGGAATGCTCTAGCATCATACTCCCTCACTTGAAAATTTGCATGCGCTCCTGTCCATGAGCTCCTGCACAGTATGCCCATGCTTCAGAATCTCTGCTTCAGTCTCCCAGCTGGCATCTTCAATTGGATGACCCTTCCACTTGACCAAATATTCAAAATATTCTTTCCTTCTGGTTTTCTTACCCACTCGTTTATTCAGTATCTGCTCCATCTGTGGCTTTTCTGCAACTGGCATTTACTTCTGCCACTGAACCTATGGCTATTCATCACTTGCAGTCTCTATTTCCCCAGCTCTATATGGGTATAAATCCACGATGTTGAATATCAGAGAAATTTTGATTCCATCCAGTAACTCGATCTCATAAGCATTTTCTCCCATCTTCTTCAAGACCTTGCATGGTACGATTTTCTTCATCTTTAACTTGTTATATGTTCCTCTTAGGAAGATTTCTTTCCTCAAATGTGCTAGAACCAAATCACCAACCTCGAACTGAAGTTGTCTTCTATGCTGATCGGCTCTGCGCTTATATTCTTGGCTTGTTTTTAGCAATTGCTCCTTCACTTGGCTGTGAAGTTCCCTCATTGCCTCAACAAATTCTTCTGCACTAGCACTACTAGTAGTAGTCTGCTCTAAATCCCTCAATTCAGAAACTCCTCTCGGTTGTGCTCCATATACAATCTGAAATGGACTTCAGCCTATGCTCTTGTTCACTAAATCATTGTATGTGAACTCTGATTGTAGCAATATGCTATCCCAACTGCTACGGTGCTCTGTCACCAAGCTCCTCAACAAGTCTCCCAGACTTATATTCACCACTTCTGTTTTCCCATCTGTCTGAGGATGATAAGAAGAACTAAACATCAAATTAGTTCCTAGCTTCTTCCATAATGTCCTCCATAAATTCCCTATGAATTTTGTGTCTCTGTCTGAAACTATGCTCTTTGGCAATCCATGAAGTCGAATGACCTCCTTGAAGAATAGATTTGCAATGTGAGTCGCATCACTGGTCTTCTGGCATGGGATAAAATGTGCCATCTTGGAAAATCTATCCACTACCACAAATATCGAATCAAATCCTCTTTGTGTCCTTGGCAATCCCAATATGAAATCCATGCTAATTTCATCCCACAGCTTGTTTGGTATGGGAAATGGATGATAAAATCCCGCATTCTGTTTCTTTCCTTTTGAATGCTGGAAAATTCGTCATCTGTCTACAAACTGCTTGACCTCTGACTGCATCTCTGGCCAAAAGTATGACTCACTCAGCTTTGCGAACATCTTATCATGGCCAAAATGTCCGACCAATCCTCCGCTGTTTTTTTCCTTTAATAGATTCTCCCTCATGGAGCAATTTGGAATACACAACTGATTTCCTTTGAATAATAATCCATCTTGGATCATATAGTCTGTCCAAGGGATTTTGTCTCTAAGAACTGGATTCCCAGCTGCTTCATACGCTTCCTTAAAATCCTGGTCATCCACATACATGTCATTGAGATCATCAAAGCCTAATGTCCTGACTTTGAACTCCTGCCACAACAAACACTTCCTGCTCAAAGCATCAACCACTTTGTTAGCAGTACCAGAAATATGCTTAATTACAAAAGTGAAATTCTGCATGTATTCAACCCATTTAACATGCCTCTGATTCAATTTCCCCTGTTGAGTCACAAATTGTAATGCATGGTTATCACTATATAAAACAAATTCCTTTGGAATCAAATAGTGCCTCCATTTCTTCAATGCATGTATGATGGCATAAAATTCCTTATCATACGTGGAGTATTTTTCTTTTGCCTCATTCAGCTTCTCACTGAAATATGCAATTGGTCTGTCCTCCTAACTCAAGACCACTCCTATGGCAAACCCACTTGCATCACATTTTACCTGAAATGTCTTTTGATAATCCAACAAAACCAGAATTGGTTGTTCCGTAATCTTTCGTTTCAACAAATTGAAACTCTTCTCAGCCTCTCCAGTCCAGTGAAAAGATTTATGTCTTTTCTACACTGTATCCATCATCACTGCGCTAATTCCACTGAAATTCCTAATGAATTTTTGGTAGAAACTAGCCAGTCCATGAAAACTCCTCACCTCAAATACATTTCTCGGTGATGGCCAATTCTTGATCACTTCTACCTTATCTGGATCCATCCTCAATTCATTTGCATATATAACAAAACCCAGATAAATGAGTTCTTTCTTCATAAATGAGGATTTCTTCATGTTTATCAACAACTTCTCCTGCTATAGCTTCTTCATTACAACAACCAAATGCTTCAGATGCTCCACCTTCATCTTGTTGAAAACCAATATGTCATCTAGATACACGATGAAAAATTTCCCGACGAACTCCTTCAGGACTTCATTCATCAACCTCATAAAGGTACTTGGTGCATTCGTCAATCCAAATGGCATGACAAGCCATTCATACAAACCTTCATTTGTCTTGAATGTTGTTTTCCATTCATCACCTTCTCTCATACGAATTTGATGATATCCACTCTTCAGATCAATCTTTGAATTTTTTTTTGCTCCACTTAAGAAATCCATCAGATCATCCATCCTCGGCAATGGAAATTTGTACCTGATGGTTATCTTGTTAATGGCCCTTGAATCAGTGCACATCCTCTAGCCTCCATCTTTCTTTGGACTGAGTATCGTCGGAACAACACATGGACTCAAACTTTCCCTGACCAAACCTTTGTCCAACAACTCCTGGACTTGTCTTTTGACCTCTTCATTCTCTTGTAGCGTCAATATGTACGCGGATTTTTTTGGTAAACTAGCTCCTGGTATGAGATCAATATGATGACTCACACTCCTCATCGGTGACAACGAACGAGGTAGTTCATCCACTATAATATCAGCGACTCTTCAAGCAGTCCCTGAACCTCTTCTGGAAAATCATCCACCTTTGTACTAGTCAGAACAATTTTTGGCTTTCTGACCACAAAGAATTGTGGATCCTCCTTCTTCTTAACTATTGTAAGAAGTTCCTTCCCACTCATGAGAAGCACTGTGTTGCTTACCTCCGAATTCACCTCTTTATCCTCAATTGGATGCAACATATGGGTTCTCCCATTCTTCTTCAGGGTATATGTGTTCATCCTCCCATCATGAATCACATTTCTATCATATTGCCATGGTCTTCCCAGCAATAGATGACAAACATCCATAGGAATGACATCATAGAGTACTTTATTATTATACCCTCCTATTTTGAATTCAACTAAACACTGTTTAGTGACATTTACCTGATGTCCCTTATGTAGCCATGAAACTTTTTATGGATTCAAGTGATCAGTTGTCTCCAGCTCCAGTTTCTCTACCATCTCGGTTGAGACAAGATTATTTGTGCTTCCACTATCCACGATAACCTTGCATGCCCAACCCTTGGTCTTGCAAGTTGTTCTGAAAATATTGTTCCTCTGTATTGAATTCTCCCTCTCCTTCTCTGGCGTCAAAAGAACCTTCCGCATCACCAGCGATCTTTTGCCTTCAGTGTATTCTGCCTCAATATCTCGCCTCTGTGCCTCGGCGATGTGAGTCTCTCCAGTTTCTTTCTTTTTCTCTGGACACTCAAACGACCTGTGCCCATTCTTTCCACATGTGAAGCATGTGATTACTCGACCTCTTCCTCTTCCTCTACCTATGGTAGGAGGAAACCTATCATTATCAGCATATCCTCCTCTTTTCTCAGGATGTTGTTCTCTTTCCTCAGCATATCACCCTCGCTGTGAACTTCCGCCTCTATTGGTCTGAGTCTGAGGTTTCTTCCAGTCATCCTTGGGCTTCTGGGTTCTTTCCTGGGAAACTGCTTTGCCTCTGGGTTGACTCCTGCCTTGGCCTCTTTGACTCTGCTTTCGGCTCAACTTCTCCTCAGCTTTCAGATCCATTTGGTAAGCATCCTCCACCATTCTGATGGTTTCCATACTCATTTCATCCTGAATTTCATATCTCAGGCCATTCATATACCTGGCCACTTTTTCGTCATTGATTTTGTGATGACCTGCCATGATATTCAACCTGTAGAATTCCTCAGTATATTCCTTCACTGTCATCAGCTTCTATCTCAGGTTCTACATCCTCCTAAACAGAGAAATTTGATAATCCCTGGGAATTAATTTTGCCTTCATCTTGGCAATCATCCTGTCCCAACTCTTAATTTTCTGCTTGCCTTGGCAATGCCTGTCGGCTTGTAGTTCATCCCACCACAAGGCTGCATGTCCTTTTAATCTTGTGATGGCATGCCTGACCTTCTTATCCTCTTCGATATATTGACGCAAACGCACCACCCAGATGGGCACGTCCGCTCACACAACACCTTCCTCGTTCCTCTGCCCGAAGAACTCAAAGGTTCTCCTAATTCCCTATCGAGAATATTCCTACCCACAGATTCTCACCTCGCATGATCCCCTTCCTTGACTTCTCGGAGGATCAAAACTCACAACTTTGCAATTCCAAAGGTTCTACACTGGATTCTTGGATCCCCGAGACCCGAGGGTTAGTCAACTCGATGACTTTTTCCCTGAGGGATTTCACTACTCACGACCTCGCTACTCGTGATACCAAACTTTTGGTTCTCCAACCTCCAATATCCAAGGTGTTGAGACTCCGATGCACACGTGTGACTTGACCCGTCCACACCATCACTTCAATCAGGACTTCCACGATATTGTGATCTTGCCCCTCGCAACTTCAATTCTCTCGGGGTCGAATAACTTCTACGCCAACTCCCGAGGTCCAAGGTGCCGAAACTCGCGACCTCGCTCCCTCGCGACATTGGATACCCGATACTTGGGCTCTCTCCCTATGAGCTCCCGATTTTGTGAGATCCTTAGATCTTCGCCACTTGTCCTTCCCCGATGGACGACTTCTAGCCTCCTCGCCGCTTTGTGCCCTCGCGTACTCGCGCCTCGCTACTTTTAATGCCAATTTCTCAATCTTTCCACTTACGAGCTCCCGAGTTTGCAAGGGGCCACCTGTCCTCTCAGATTAGTTGAGATATCGCTCCTCGCAATCTCGCGACTCTCCTTACCCAACTTAGGACACTTTCCTCACGAGGTCCCGATGGGCGATCTCATGAACAATCCAACAACCCTAATCGACTTGGATCAATGGTGTTACCCCTCCTGAGCTTTGAATCCTTTCCAAGCCTGCGTTGTAACTACCCTGCACCTCTGGGAGATCCCATAGCTTTTGAAACTTCACGAAATATCATCAAAGATTTCGTCCGTCCGTTCTCCCCTCGAGGATTATGCGAAATAAAGAAGTGTCTCTCTAAGAGACCCGTTTCCTTGGTCGTTAACCTGCGATGTTGTCCTCCGACTTTGAACGACAACTTCCTTGCACCTTCAGGGAGTTCAAAGGTCTATTGCTCCTGAGCTTTTTCCACAACTTCCACAGTCTCTTAGGAAAAAGAGATCTCTGTGCACGCACTTGCAACTCTGGCCTGAAACCTTTCACGGTGCAAACATCCAGTGCTCTTCTTCAACGATATCACGAGGGTTCTATACCTCCTGAGCTTTCCCACTATGACACTTTCAGAGGGAATTGAATGCACTTCTTGCGCTCAGTCCTTCAACAACTCTCCAAGTGTTGAATCCTTCCGAATCTGCGCACTTCCTGCAGCAGCAGTCTTCAATTTCCTTTGCTCAGATTAAGAACTGAGACTTCTTCTTCAGCTTGCGCACTCCTTGCACAGCTTCAAAAAACAAAAACCACTTCTGGGCAAATGAGAACAAGAGTTAAATTACTGAGCCTTCATCAACGCACTCCTTGCAGATGAATTCAACTACACACCTTGTAGGAATCTCCTGGCTCAGATAGAGAAACAATTGAAACTCATTCCATCTCCTCTTCAGACTTCAGGTTGAAACATGAAATCTCATGCACAACATATACAAAGCAAATGCATAACAGAAAACAAACATTCCTGAGCATATCAACAATATACAGAGAAAACAACACAACCCATGAGTTTGAATCAAAGATTCCTTCTATTAATTCAAATGCCTGTACATGGGTGTTCTTCAAGAACTATTCTCTACTAGCATTAACTAGATTAAATTCCTCCTATCTACCAAAGGACGAGAGCTTAAAGGCTCAAGGTCCCATACAATATACAATGCACCTTCATAAATGGCTTCATTAAAGACTTGTGCTACATTCCCAAAGCACTTCAAAAATTTGGGTTTGTTTATCCAGCTGATCTCCGCTTGATGTGCTGGCTCGCTTGATGAGCTAGCGATCCTCCTGCATCATACTCCTCGTCTTGAAAACTTTCATGGGCTCCTGCCCATGAGCTCCTGCATGGTCTGTCCATGCTTTTGAATCACTGCTTTAGTCTCCCAGCTGGCATCTTCCACTGGGTGATTCTTCCATTTAACCAGATACTCGAAGTATTACTTTCGCCTGGTCTTTTTGCTTACTCTCCTGTCAAGTATACGCTCCATCTGTGGCTTTTCTGCAATCGACAACTACTTCTGCCACTGGATTTCTGGCTGTTCATCACTTCCATCTCCTGCTTCCTCAGCCTTATATGGATATAAGTCTGAGACATTGAATGTCGGAGATATTCTGATCCCATCTGGCAATTCAATTTCATAAGCATTTTCTCCTAATTTCTTCAGGACTTTGCATGGCCTAATTTTCTTCATTTTTAGTTTATTATATGTTCCTCTCGGAAACCTTTCCTTCCTCATATGTGCTAGAACTAGATTGCCAACTTTTAACTAACGTTGTCTCTGATGCTGATCTGCTCTGCGCTTATATTCTTGGTTTGATTCTAGCAATCGCTGCTTCACCCTGCTGTGAAGTTCTTCCATCGCTTCTGCGAATTCTTCAGCGCTTGCACTCTTGTTCATCATCTACCCTGAGTCTCTCAGTTCAGATACTCCTCTTGGATGCCTGCCATATACAATCTCAAATGGAATTTTTCTTGTGCTTATGTTCATTGAGTCATTGTATGCAAACTCTGCCTATGGAAATACATTGTCCCAACTGTTGTGGTGCTCTGTCACCAGGCTTCTTAATAAATCTCCCAGACTTCTATTTACCACCTCTGTTTTCCCATCTGTCTGAGGATGATAGGATGAACTAAACATCAATTTAGTTCCCATCTTCTTCCAGAGTGTCCTCCAGAAATGTCCAATGAATTTTGTATCCCTGTCTGATACTATGCTTTTGGGTAACCCATGAAGTCTAACGATCTCCTTGAAAAAAAAATTGGCGATATGAGTCGCATCGCTGGTCTTCTGGAATGGAATAAAATGTGCCATTTTAGAAAACCTGTCAACCACCACAAAGATCTAATCATGTCCTCTTTGCGTCCTAGGCAATCCCAATACAAAATCCATGTTGATTTCATCCCACGACCTCTCGGGTATGGGCAATGATTGATAGAATCCCGCATTCTTCTTCCATCCCTTTGAATGCTGGAAAATTATACATCTTTCAACAAACTTCTTGACCTCCGATCGCATACCTGGCCAAAAGTATGCTTCACTTAGCTTTGCAAATGTCTTATCATGGCCAAAATGCCCTGCTAATCCACCACTGTTCTTTTCTTTTAGTAGATTCTCCCTCATGGAGCAATTCGGAATACACAGTTGATTGCCTCTAAACAACAATCCCTCTTGGATCATATAGTCTATCCATAGGCTTCGATCTCTAAGAATTGGATTCCCAGCTGCCTCATATGCCTCTGCAAAATCTGCATCACCTACATACATGTCCTTAAGATTTTCAAAATCGAATGTTTTGACTCAGAACTCCTGCAACAACAAACACTTCCTGCTCAAAGCATCAGCCACTTTGTTAGCAGTATCTTGATGTCAACTAAGCACTGTTTAGTGACATTTACCTGATGTCCCTTCTATAGCCATTAGACTATGTATGGACTTGGATGATCAGTTGTCTCCAACTCCAGTTTCTCCGCCATCTCGGTTGAAACGAGATTTTCTATGCTTCCGCTGTCCACGATAACCTTGCATTTCCTTTCTTTGGTCTTGCATGTGGTTCTGAACAGTCTATTTCTCTGAGCTGTGTCCTCCACCTCCTTCTCGGGTGTTAAGAGAACCTTATGCATCATTAGCGACCTTCCATCTTCTACGTCTTCTGCCTCAGCATCTCGCCTCTATTCTTCGGTGATGTGAGCTTCTCCTCCATCCTTATTTATATCTGGATAGTCAACTGCCTTATGTCCATTATTCCCACATGTGAAGCATGTGATGACTCCACCTCTACCTCTACCTCTACCTCTGGTACGAGGAAATATGTTATTGTCAATGTATCCTCTGCTCTGTTCTGTCTGTTGCCTTCGCTGTTCAGCGTGCTGGCCTCGCTGTGAACTTCCACCTCTTTTTGTTCTCATCTGAGGCTTCTTCTAGTCATCCTTAGATTTCTGGAACCTATCCTGAGCAACTGAATTACCTTTTGATTGGCTCCTACCTCGGCCTCACTGTGTTGTCTTGCGGCTTAGATTTTCTTTGGCTTTCAACACCATCTGATATGCATACTCCACCGTTCTGATGGTTGTCATACTCATCTCATCTTGGATATCTTATATTAAGCCATTCGTATACCTGGAAACTTTTTCATCATCGCTCTCCAGATGACCTGCTCTGATATTGAGCTTGTAAAATTCCTCAGTGTACTCTTTTACCGTCATCAACTTCTGTCTCAGGTTCTGCATCCTCCTAAACAGTGTGATTTGATAATCCCTTGGGATGAATTTTGCCTTCATTTTCGCAATCATTCGATTCCAGATTTTGATCTTTTGCTTGCCTTTGGAATGCCTATCTGCTTGAAGCTCGTCCCACCATAATGCTGCATGTCCTTTCAATTTCATGACATCATGCCTGACCTTCTTATCCTCTTCGATATCCTCATAATTGATGTAGGTGTCAAGAGCTCTAATCCAATCTAGAAGCTCTTCAGCATCCAGACTTCCTTCATAAGCTGGAATGTCCATCTTCATTTTTGAACTCATCCGAGCGATAGCTTTGATTAATCACTCATTGGCTGCATCTTCGGCTGCAACTTCTCCTTATTGTTCAGCTTCAACTTCTCCTTCAGAGTCGCTTAGATCTCCAGCACTGGCTGTGCGTCTCCGCGTTGCTTCCATATCTTCTAATCTCACTCGGAGATCATGTATCTGCCTTTCCAATTTTGTATTCTATACTTGTCTTCCTCTGCCTCTCTGGTTTCCCCTATCCTCTGGATCGGGTGATTGTCTTTCTCTCCTCAGCGGCATGGTGAAATTTTCTCTTCTTTCTCTAATACCACACTGACGTGTATCAGAGTGCTTCTTCTCTTCTTCTCTCCTCTTGCCTGAAATATACAGAAAATATATCTTCTCTGATACCACTCTAACGTGCGTATCAGAGTGTTGCTTTATTCCTCTTTCTCCCTCTGTATGATGTATACAAACAAAGATGAGCTCTGATACCACTCTGACACAAACATGCCACCCAGATGGGCACATCCCCTCACACAATACCTTCCTCATTCCTCGGCCTAAAGAACTCAAAGGTTCTCCTAATTCCCTATCGAGAATCTTCCTACCCACAGATTCACACCTCGCACGATCCCCTTCCTTGACTTCTTGGAGGATCAAGACTCGCGACTTCACGAGTCCAAAGGTTGTACAGTGGATTCTTGGATCCCCGAGACCCAAGGGTCAGTCAACTCGCTGACTTTTTCCCTAAGGGATTTCGCTAGTCACGACCTCGCTACTCGCGATACCGAACTTTGGTTCTCCAACCTCCAATATCTGAGGTGCTGAGACTCTGATGCACACGTGTGACTTGACCTGTCCACACTGTCACTTCAATCAGGACATCTGTGCTATCGTGATCTCGCCCCTCGCGACTTCGCTTCTCTCGAGGTCGAATAACTTCTACGCCAACTCCCGAGGTCCGAGGTGCCAAAACTCACGACCTCGCTCCCTCATGATGTTGGATACCTGATACTTGGGCTCTCGCCCTGCGAGCTCCCGAGTTTGTGAGATCCTTAGATCTCTACCACCTATCCTTCCCCGATGGACGACTTCTAGCCTCCTCACCGCTTCGTGCCCTCACGTACTCGGGCCTCGCTACTTTTAACACCAATTGCTCAATCTTTCCACTTACGAGCTCTCGATTTTGCAAGGTGCCACCTGTCCTCTCAGAGTAGTCGAGATCTCGCTCCTCGCAATCTCGCGACTCTCCTTACCCAACTTAGGACACTTTCCTCATGAGGTCCTGATGGGTGATCTCGTGAAAAATCCAACGGCCCTGACCGACTTGGATCAACAGTGTTACCCTTCCTGAGCTTTGAATTCTTTCCACACCTATGTTGTAACTACCCTGCATCTCTGGGAGATCCAACGGGTTTCAGAACTTCGCAAAATCTCCTCAAGGATTTCGTCCATCCGTTCTCCCCTCGAGGATTCTGTGAAATAAAGAAGTGTCTCTCTATGAGACCCGTTTCCTCGCTCGTTAACCTGCGATGCTTTCCTCCGACTTTCAACAGCAACTTCCCTGCACTTAACCTTCAGGGAGTTCAAAGGTCTATTCCTCCTGAGATTTTTCCACAACTTCCACAGTCTCTTAGGAAAAAGAGATCTCTGTGCACGCACTTGCAACTCTGGCCTGAAACCTTTCACGCTGCAAACTTCCAGTTCTCTTCTTCAATGATATCACGAGTGTTATATACCTCCTGATCTTTCCCACTCTGACTCTTTCAGAGGGACTTGCACGCACTTCTTACGCTCAATCCTTCAACAACTCTCCAAGTGTTGAATCCTTCCGACTCTGCGCACTTCCTGCAACAACAGTCTTCAATTTCCTTTGCTCAGATTAACAACTGAGACTTCTTCTTCATCCTACGCACTCCTTGCACGGCTTCAACAAACCAAAACCACTTCTGGGTGAATGAGAACAAGAGTTAAACTACTGAGCCTTCATCAACGCACTCCTTGCGGATGAATTCAACTGCACACCTTGCAGGAATCTCCTGGCTCAGATAGAGAAACAATTGAAACTCATTTCATCTCCTCTTCAGAATTCAGGTTGAAACATGAAATCTCATGCACAACATATAAAAAGAAAATGCATAATAGAAAACAAACATTCCTGAGCATATCAACAATATACAGAGAAAACAACACAACCCATGAGTTTGAATCAAAGCTTCCTTCTATTAATTCAAATGCCTGTACATGGGTGTTCTTCAAGCACTATTCTCTGCTTGCTCTGCTTTCTCATACTACTGTTACAATGATACAATGAGGGTGTCTATATCCATTTTCCCTCTCGAAATCTAAACTATCAAATCTAGACTTAAAATCCTATCTACCAGCATTAACTAGATTAAATGCCTCCTATCTACCAAAGGACGAGAGATTAAAGGCTGAAGGTCCCATACAATATAAAATTCACCTTCATAAATGGCTTCATTAAAGACTTGTGCTACATTCCCAAAGAACTTAAAAAATTTGGGTGTGTTTATGCAGCTGATCTCCGCTTGATGTGCTGGCTCACTTGATGAGCTGGCGATGCTCCTGCATCATACTCCTCAGCTTGAAAACTTTCATGGGCTCCTGTCCATGAGCTCCTGCAGGGTTTGTCCATGCTTTTGAATCATTGCTTCAGTCTCCCAGCTGGCATCTTCCATTGGGTGATTCTTCCATTTAACCAGATACTCAAAGTATTGCTTTCGCCTGGTCTTTTTGCTCACTCTCCTGTCAAGTATACACTCCATCTGTGGCTTTTCTGCAATCGGCAACTGCTTCTGCCAATGGATTTCTAGTTGTTCATCACTTCCATCTACTGCTTCCTTATCCTTATATGGATATAAGTCTGAGACATTGAATGTCGGAGATATTCTGATCCCATATGGTAATTCAATTTCATAAGCATTTTCTCCTAATTTCTTTAGGACTCTGCATGGCCCAATTTTTTTCATTTTTAGCTTATTATATGTTCCTCTCGGGAACCTTTCCTTCCTCAAAAGTGCTAGAACTAGATCGCCAAATTTGAACTGAATTTGTCTTCGATGCTGATCTTCTCTGCGCTTATATTCCTGGTTTGATTCCAGCAATCGTTGCTTCACCCTGCTATGAAGTTCTTCCATCGCCTCTGCGAATTATTTAGCACTTGCGCTCTTGGTCATCATCTTCTCTGAGTCTCTCAGTTCAGATAATACTCTTGGCTGCCTACCATATACAATCTCAAACGGACTTTTTCCTGTGCTTTTGTTCACTGAGTCGTTGTATGCAAACTCTACCTGTGGCAATACATTGTCCCAACTGTTGTGGTGCTCTGTCACCAAGCTTCTTAATAAATCTCCCAGACTTCTATTTACCACCTCCATTTGCCAATTTGTTTGAGGATGATAGGATGAACTAAACATCAAGTTAGTTCCCATCTTCTTCCAGAGTGTCCTCCAGAAATGTCCAATGAATTTTGTATCCCTGTCTGATACTATGCTTCTGGGCAACCCATGAAGTCTAATGATCTCCTTGAAAAACAAATTGGCGATATGAGTCGCATCGCTGGTATTCTGGCATGGAATAAAATGTGCCATTTTAGAAAAATTGTCAACCACCACAAAGATCGAATCATGTCCTCTTTGCGTCCTAGGCAATCTCAATACAAAATCCATGCTGATTTCATCCCACGGCCTCTCGGGTATGGGCAATGATTGATAGAATCCCACATTCTACATCGGGCCCTTTGAATGCTGGAAAATTATACATTTGTCGACAAACTTCTTGACCTCCGATATCATCCCTAGCCAAAAGTGTGCTTCACTTAGCTTTGGAAATGTCTTATCGTGGCCAAAATGCCCTGCTAATTCATCACTGTGCTTTTCTTTTAGCAGATTCTCCCTCATGGAGCAATTCGGAATACACAGTTGATTGCTTCTAAACAACAATCCCTCTTGGATCATATAGTCTACCCATGGGCTTCGATCTCTGAGAACTGGATTTTCAGCTGCCTCATATGCCTCTGCAAAATCTGCATCACCTGCATACATGTCCTTAAGATTTTCAAAACCCAATGTTTTGACTTGGAACTCCTGCAGCAACAAACACTTCCTGCTCAAAGCATCAACCACTTTGTTAGCAGTACCTGAAATGTGTTTAATTACAAATGTAAAATTATGCATATACTCTACCCATTTAGAATGTTTTTGATTCAACTTCTCCTATTGAGTCACAAATTGTCATGCATGATTATCACTATACAAAACAAATTCTTTCGGGATCAAGTAATGCCTCCATTTTTTCAACGCCTGTATGATTGCATAGAAATCTTTGTCATACGTGGAGTAATTTACTTTTGCCTCATCCAACTTCTCGCTGAAATATGCAATTGGTCTGTCCTCCTGACTCAAGACCGCTCCTATGGCAAAGCCACTTGCGTCATATTTCACCTGGAACACTTTCGTGAAATCTGGCAGCACTAAAACTAGTTGTTCTGTGATCTTTCGCTTCAACAAATTGAAGCTATTCTCTGCCTCTTCAGTCCAATGAAAATATTTATGTCTTTTCTTGACAGTATCCATCATCGCTACACTAATTCCACTGAAATTTGTGATGAATTTTCTGTAGAAACTAGCCAGTCCATGAAAAATTCTCACCTCGAAAATATTTCTTGGTGATGGCCAATTTTTAATAACCTCCACTTTACTTGGATCCATCTTCAATTCATTTTCCGATATGACAAACCCCAAGTAAATAAGTTTTGTCTTCATAAATGAAGATTTCCTTATGTTTATCCACAACTTCTCTTGCTGTAGCTTCCTCATTACTGCAGCTAAATTCTTCAGATGTTCTTCTTTCGTTTTTCTGAAAATTAATATGTCGTCTAGATAAACAATGACAAACTTACCTATGAATTCCTTTAGCACTTCATTCATCAGCCTCATGAAAGTACTTGGTGCATTCGTCAGACCAAACAACATGACTATCCATTCATACAACCCTTCGTTTGTTTTGAAGGCTGTCTTCCACTCATCGCCTTCCCTCATGCGAATCTGATGATATTCGCTTTTCAAATCAACCTTTGAAAAATTTTTGGCTCCACTTAGACAATCCATCAAGTCATCCATTCATGGAAACGAAAACCTGTACCTGATGGTTATCTTGTTAATGGATCTAGAATCAGTGCACATTATCCAGCCTCCATCTTTCCTTGGACTTAGTACTGTTGGGACGACACATAGACTTAAACTTTCCCTGATCAGTCCTTTATCCAACAGTTCCTGCACCTGCCTTTTAACTTCTTCGTTCTCCTGCGGCGTCAACCCATACGTAGCTTTGTTTGGCAAAATGGCCCCAGGTATGAGGTCTATATGATGACTCACACTCCTCACTGGCGGCAACGAATGAGTTAATTCGTCTACCACAATGTCAGCGAACTCTTCCAGCAGTTCCTGAATTTCTTCCGGAAAACCATCCACTCTTGTGCTGGTCAAAACAACTTTTGGTTTCCTGACCACAAAGAATTGTGGATCTTCCTTCTTCTTTACTTTCGCCAGAAGTTCCTTCCCACTCATGAGAAGTACAGTATTTCTTGGCTCTGGTTTTACTTCTTTATATTTAATTGGATGTAACATATGTGTTCTCCCATTCTTCTCCAAAGTATACGTATTCATTTTCCCATCATGAGCTAAGTTCCTGTCATATTGCAATGGTCTGCCTAGCAATAAATGACATACATCCATAGGAATAACATCACAGAGAATTTTATAATTATATCCTCCTATCTTGATGTCAACTAAGCACTGTTTAGTGACATTTACCTGATGTCCCTTCGGTAGCCATGAGACTCTGTATGGAATTGGATGATCAGTTGTCTCCAACTCCAGTTTCTCCACCATCTCGGTTGAAACGAACCTTACGCATCATTTCTCGGGTGTTAAGAGAACCTTACGCATCATTAGCAACCTTCAGTCTTATGTGTCTTCTGCCTCAGCATCTTGCCTCTGTGCTTCGGTGATGTGAGCTTATCCTCCATCCTTGTTTCTATCTGGACAGTCAACTTCTTTGTGTCCATTCTTCCCACACATGAAGCATGTGATGACTCCACCTCTACCTCTTCCTCTACCTCTGGTATGAGGAAATGTGTTATTGTCAACATATCCTCTGCTTTGTTCTGTCTGCTGCCTCCACTATTCAGCGTGCTGACCTCGCTGCGAACTTCCACCTATTTCTGTTCTCATCTGAGGCTTCTTCCAGTCATCCTTAGATTTCTGGAACCTATCCTGAGCAACTGACTTACCTTTTCATTGGCTCCTACCTTGGCCTCGCTGTGTTGGCTTGCAGCTTATCTTTTATTCGGCTTTCAATGCCATCTGATATGCATCCTCCACCATTCTGATGGTTGTCGTACTCATCTCATCTTGTATATCGTATCTTAAGCCATTCATATACCTGGCAACTTTTTCATCATCTCTCTCCCGATGACCTGCTCTGATATTGAGCTTGTAAAATTCCTTAGTGTACTCTTTTACCGTGATCAACTTCTGTCTCAGGTTCTGCATCCTCCTAAATAGTGTGATTTGATAATCCCTTGGGATGAATTTTGCCTTCATTTTCGCAATCATTCGATCCCATCTTTTGATCTTTTGCTTGCCTTTGGAACGCTTATCTGTTTGAAGATCGTCCCACCATAATGCTGCATGTCCTTTCAATTTCGTGATAGCATGCCTGACCTTCTTATCCTCTTCGATATCCTCATAATCGAAGTAGGTGTCAAGAGCTCTAATCCAATCTAGAAGCTCTTCGGCATCCAGACTTCCTTCATAAGATGGAATGTCCATATTTGTCTTTGAACTCATCCGGGAGATAGCTTTGATTAATCGCTCATTGGCTGCATCTTCGGCTGCAACTTCTCCTTGTTGTTTGGCTTCAACTTCGCCTTCGGAGTCGCTCAGATCTCCAACACTGGCTGTGCATCTCTGCGTTGCTTCCATATCTTCTAATCTCGCTCGGAGATCACGTATCTGCCTTTCCATTTCTGTATTCTATACTTTTCTTCCTCTGCCTCTCTGGTTTCCCCTATCCTCTGGATCAGGTGATTGTCTTTCTCTCCTTGGCGACATGGTGAATTTTTCTCTTCTTTCTCTAATACCACACTGATGTGTATTAGAGTGCTTCTTCTCTTCTTCTCTCCCCTTGCCTGAAATATACAGACAAGATATCTTCTCTGATACCACTATGACGTGCATATTAGAGTGCTTATTTCTTCCTCTTTCTCCCTCTGTCTAAAGTATACAAACAGAGACGAGCTCTGATACCACTCTGATGCAAACGCGCCAACCAGACGGGCACGTCCACTCACACAGGACCTTCCTTGTTCCTCGGCTCGAAGAACTCAAAGTTTCTCCTAATTCCCTATCGGCAATCTTCCTACCCACAGATTCTCACCTCTCGCGATCCCCTTCCTTGACTTCCCAGAGGATCAGAACTCGTGACTTCGCGAGTCCAAATGTTGTACACTGGATTCTCGGATCCCCGAGACCCGAGGGTCAGTCAACTCGCTGACTTTTTCCTTGAGGGATTTCGCTACTCATGACCTCGCTACTCGCGATACAAAACTTTTGTTTCTCCAACCTCCAATATCCAAGGTGCCGAGACTCCGATGCACACATGTGACTTGACCTGTCCACACCGTCACTTCAATCAGGACTTCCGCACTATCGCGATCTTGCCCGTCGCGACTTCGCTTCTCTCGGGGTCAAATAACTTCTACACCAACTCCCGAGGTCCGAGGTGCCGAAACTCATGACCTCTCTCCCTCGTGACATTGCATACCTGATACTTGGGCTCTCGCCCTGCGAGCTCCTGATTTTGTGAGATGCTTAGATCTCCGCCACCTGTTCTTCCCCGATGGACGACTTTTAGCCTCCTCGCCGCTTCGTTCACTTATGTACTCGCGCCTCGCTACTTTTAATGCCAATTTCTCAATATTTCCACTTACGCGCTCCCAAGTTTGCGAGGTTCCACCTGTCCTCTTGGAGTAGTCGAGATCTCTCTCCTCGCAATCTCGCAACTCTCCTTACCCAACTTAGGACACTTTCCTCATGAGGTCCCAATGGGCGATCTCGTGAACAATACAACGGCCCTGACCGACTTGGATCAATGGTGTTACCCCTCCTGAGCTTTGAATCCTTTCCATGCCTGCGCTGTAACTACCCGACACCTCTGGGAGATCCAACGACTTTCGTAACTTCACGAAATTTCCTCAAACATTTCATCTGTCTTTTCTCCCATTGAGGATTCTGCGAAATAAAGAAGTGTCTCTCTACGAAACCCATTTCCTCGCTCGTTAACCTATGACGCTTTCCTCCGACTTTCAATGGAAACTTCCCTGCACTTAACATTCAGGGAGCTCAAAGGTCTATTCATCCTGATATTTTTCCACAACTTCCACAGTCTCTTAGGAAAAAGAGATCTCTGTGCACACACTTGCAACTCTGGCCTGAAACCTTTCACGGCACAAACTTCCAGTGCTCTTCTTCAATGATATCATGAGGGTTCTATACCTCCTGAGCTTTCCCACTCTGACTCTTTTAGAGGGACTTGCACGCACTTCTTGCGCTCAGTCCTTCAACAACTCTCCAAGTGTTGAATCCTTCCGACTCTGCGCACTTCCTGCAGCAGCCGTCTTTAATTTCCTTTGCTCAGATTAACAACTGAGACTTATTCTTCAGCCTGCGCACTCCTTGCATGGATTCAACAAACCAAAACCACTTCTGGGAAAATGAGAACAACAATTAAACTACTTATACTTCATCAACGCACTCCTTGCGGATGAATTCAACTGTACACCTTACAGGAATCTCCTGGCTTAGATAGAGAAACAATTGAAACTCATTCTATCTCCTCTTCAGACTTCAGGTTGAAACATGAAATCTCATGCACAACATATACAAAGGAAATGCATAACAGAAAACAAACATTCTTGATCATATCAACAATATACAGAGAAAGCAACACAACCCATGAGTTTGAATCAAAGATTCCTTCTTTTAATTCAAATGCCTGTACATGGGTGTTCTTCAAGCACTATTCTCTACTTGATGTGCTTTCTCATACTACTGTTACAATGATACAATGAGGGTGTCTATATCTGTTTTCCCTCTCGAACTCTGAATTATCAAATCTAGACTTAAAATCCTATCTACCAGCATTAACTAGATTAAATGCCTCCTATCTACCAAAGGACGTGAGCTTAAAGGCTCAAGGTCCCATACAATATACAATGTGCCTTCATAAATGGCTTCATTAAAGACTTATGCTACATTCCCAAATCACTTCAAAAATTTGGGTTTGTTTATCCAGTTGATCTCCGCTTGATGTGCTAGCTCACTTGATGAGCCGACGATGCTCCTACATCATACTCCTCGGCTTGAAAACTTTCATGGGCTCCTTTCCATGAGCTTCTACATGGTCTGTCCATGCTTTCGAATCACTGCTTCAGTCTCCCAGCTGGCATCTTCCACTGGGTGATTCTTCCATTTAACTAGATACTCGAAGTATTGCTTCTGCCTGGTCTTTTTGCTCACTCTTATGTCAAGTATACGCTCCATCTATGGCTTTTCTGCAATCGGCAACTGCTTCTGCCACTGGATTTCTGGTTGTTCATCACTTCCATATCCTTCTTCCTCAGCCTTATATGGATATAAGTCTGAGACATTGAATGTCGGAGATATTCTGATTCCATCTGGCAATTCAATTTCATAAGCATTTTCTCCTAATTTCTTAAGGACTCTGCATGGCCCAATTTTCTTCATTTTTAGTTTATTATATGTTCCTCTCGGGAACCTTTCCTTCCTCAGATGTGCCAGAACTAGATCACCAACTTCGAACTGAAGTTGTCTCTGATGCTGATCTTTTCTGCGCTTATATTCCTGGTTTGATTCCAGCAATCACTGCTTCACCCTATTGTGAAGTTCTTCCATCGCCTCTGTGAATTTTTCAGCGCTTGCGCTCTTTGTCATCATCTGCTCTGAGTCTCTCAGTTCAGATACTCCTCTTGGCTTCCTGCCATATATAATCTCAAATGGACTTTTTCCTGTGCTTCTGTTCACTGAGTCATTGTATGCAAACTCTACCTGTGGCAATACATTGTCCCAACTGTTGTGGTGCTCTGTCACCAGGCTTCTTAGTAAATGTCCCAGACTTCTATTTACCACCTCCGTTTTCCCATCTGTCTAAGGATTATAGGCTGAACTAAACATCAAGTTAATTCCCATCTTCTTCCAGAGTGTCCTCCAGAAATGTCCAATGAATTTTGTATCCCTGTCTGATACTATGCTTCTGGGCAACCCATGAAGTCTAACGATCTCCTCAAAAAACAAACTGGTCTTCTGGCATGGAATAAAATGTGCCATTTTAGAAAACCTGTCAACCACCACAAAGATCGAATCATGTCCTCTTTGTGTCCTAGTCAATCCCAATACAAAATCTATCTTGATTTCATCCCACGGCCTCTCGGGTATGGGAAATGATTGATAGAATCCTGCATTCTTCTTCCGACCCTTTGAATGTTTGCATATTCTACGTCTGTCGACAAAATTCTTGACCTTTGATCACATCCCTCGCCCAAAGTATGCTTCACTTAGATTTGCAAATGTCTTATCGTGGCCAAAATGCCCTACTAATCCACCACTGTGCTTTTCTTTTAGCAGATTCTCCCTCATGGAGAAATTCAGAATACATAGTTGATTGCCTCAGAACAAAAATCCTTCTTGGATCATATAGTCTACCCACGGGATTCAATCTATGAGAACTGGATTCTCAGCTACCTCATATGCCTCTGCAAAATCTTCATCACCTACATACATGTCCTTAAGATTTTCGAAACCCAATGTTTTGACTCGGAACTCCTGCAACAACAAACACTTCCTGCTCAAAGCATCAACCACTTTCTTAGCAGTACCTGAAATGTGTTTAATTACAAATGTAAAATTTTGCATATACTCTACCCATTTTGCATGTTTCTGATTCAACTTCTCCTATTGAGTCACAAACTGTAATGCATGATTATCACTATACAAAACAAATTCTTTCGGGATCAATTAATGCCTCCATTTTTTCAACACTTGTATGATTGCATAGAACTCTTTGTCATACATGGAGTACTTTACTTTTGCCTCATCCATCTTCTCTCTGAAATATGAAATTGGTCTGTCCTCCTGACTCAAGACCGCTCCTATGGCAAAGCCACTTGCGTCACATTTCACCTGGAACACTTTCGTGAAATCTGGCAACACTAAAACCGGTTGTTCTGTGATCTTTTGCTTCAACAAATTGAAGGTCTTATCTGCCTCTTCAGTCCAATGAAAAGATTTATGTATTTTCTTGAAAGTATCCATCATCGCTGCGCTAATTCCACTGAAATTCCTGATGAATTTTCGGTAGAAACTAGCCATTCCATGAAAACTTCTCACCTCGAAAAGATTTCTTGGTGATGGCCAATTTTTAATAACCTCCACTTTACTTGGATCCATCTTCAATTCATTTTCCGATATGAAAAACCCCAAGTAAATAATTTTTGTCTTCATAAATGAAGATTTCCTTATGTTTATCAACAACTTCTCTTGGTATAGCTTCCTCATTACTACAGCTAAATGCTTCAGATGTTCTTCTTTCGTTTTGCTGAAAATTAATATGTCGTCTAGATAAACAATGACAAGCTTACCTATGAATTCCTTCAGCACTTCATTCATCAGCCTCATGAAAGTACTTGGTGCATTCGTCAAACCAAATGGCATGACTAGCCATTCATACAACCCTTCGTTTGTTTTGAAGGCTGTCTTCCACTCATTGCCTTCCCTCATGCGAATCTGATGATATCCACTTTTCAAATCAACCTTTGAAATTTTTTTGGCTCCACTTAGACAATCCATCAAGTCATCCATTCATGCCAACGGAAACTTGTACCTAATGGTTATCTTGCTAATGGCTCTAGAATCAGTGCAAATTCTCCAGCCGCCATATTTCTTTGGACTTAGTACTGTTGGGAAGACACACGGAATTAAACTTTCCCTGATCAGTCCTTTATCCAACAGTTCCTACACCTGCCTTCTAACATATTTGTTCTCCTGCGGCGTCAACCTGTACGCAACTTTGTTCGGCAAACTGGCCCCGGGTATGAGGTCTATATGATGACTCACACTCGTCACTGGTGGAAACGAATGAGGTAATTCATCTACCACAATGTCATCGAACTCTTCCAGCAGTTCTTGAATTTCTTCCGGAAAATCATCCACTCTTGTGCTGGTCAAAACAACTTTTGGTTTCCTGACCACAAAAAATTGTGGATCTTCCTTCTTCTTTAATTCCACCAGAAGTTCCTTCCCACTCATGAGAAGTACAATATTTCTCGTCTTAGGTTTTACTTCTTTATCATTAATTGGAAGTAACATATGTGTTCTCCCATTCTTCTCCAAAGTATACGTATTCATTTTCCCATCATGAACTACGTTCCTATCATATTGCCATGGTCTGCCTAGCAATAAATGACATACATCCATAGGAATAACATCACAGAGAATTTTATCATTATATCCTCCTATATTGATGTCAACTAAGCACTGTTTAGTGACATTTACGTGATGTCCCTTCTGTAGCCATGAGACTCTGTATGGACTTGGATGATCAGTTGTCTCCAACTCCAGTTTCTCCGCCATCTCGGTTGAAACGAGATTGTCTGTGCTTCTGCTGTCCACGATAACCATGCATTTCCTTTCTTTGTTCTTACATGTGGTTCTAAACAGTCTATTTCTCTGAGTTGTGTCCTCCACCTCCTTCTCGGGTGTTAAGAGAACCTTATGCATCATTAGAGACCTTCCATATTCTGTGTCTTCTACCTCAGTATCTCGCCTCTGTGCTTCTGTGATGTGAGCTTCTCCTCCATCCTTCTTTCTATCTGGATAGTCAAATTCCTTGTGTCCATTCTTCCCACACATGAAGCATGTGATGACTCCACCTCTACCTCTTCCTCTACCTATGGTATGAGGAAATGTGTTATTGTCAATGTATCCTTCACTCTATTCTGTCCGCTGCCTCCACTGTTCAGCGTGTTGGCCTCGCTGTGAACTTCCACCTCTTTCTATTCTTGTCTGAGGCTTCTTCCAGTCATCCTTAGATTTCTGGAACCTACCCTGAGCATCTGACTTACCTTTTGATTGGCTCCTACCTCGGCCTCGCTGTGTTGGATTGCGGCTTAGCTTTTCTTCGGCTTTCAATGCCATCTGATACGCATCCTCCACCGTTATGATGGTTGTCATACTCATCTCATCCTGGATATCATATATTAAGCCATTCATATGACCTGCTCTGATATTGAGCTTGTAAAATTCCTCAGTGTACTCTTTTACCATCATCAACTTCTGTCTCAGGTTCTGCATGCTCCTAAACAGTGTGATTTTATAATCCCTTGGGATGAATTTTTCCTTCATTTTCATAATCATTCGATCCCAGCTTTTGATCTTTTCTCGCCTTTGGAACACCTATCTGCTTGAAGATCGTCCCACCATAATGTTGCATGTCCTTTCAATTTCGTGATAGCATGCCTGACCTTCTTATCCTCTTTGATATCCTCATAATCGAAGTAGGTGTCAAGAGCTCTAATCCAATCTAGAAGCTCTTCGGCATCCAGACTTCCTTCATAAGATGGAATTTCCATCTTCGTCTTTGAACTCATCTGGGCAATAGCTTTGATTAATCGCTCATTGGCTGCATCTTTGGCTACAACTTCTCCTTGTTGTTCAGTTTCATCTTTGCCTTTGGAGTCGCTCAGATCTCCATCACTGGCTGTGCGTCTATGCGCTGCTTCCATATCTCCTAATCTCACTCGGAGATCACGTATCTACCTTTCCATTTATGTATTCTGTACTTGTATTCCTCTACCTCTCTAGTTTCCCCTATCCTCTAGATCAGGTGATTGTCTTTCTCTCCTCGGCGGCATGGTGAAATTTTCTCTTCTTTCTCTGAGACCACACTGATGTGTATCAGAGTGCTTCTTCTCTTCTTCTCTCCCCTTGCCTGAAATATATAGACAAGATATCTGCTCTGATACCACTCTGACGTGCGTATCAAAGTGTTTCTTTCTTCCTCTTTCTCCCTCTGTCTGAAGTATACAAACAGAGACGAGCTCTGATACCACTCTGACGCAAATGCACCACCCAGATGGGCATGTCCGCTCACACAGGACCTTCCTCATTCCTCGGCCCGAAGAACTCGACGGTTCTCCTAATTACCTACAGGAATCTTCCTACCCACAGATTCTCATCTCGCGCGATCCCCGTCCTTGACTTCTCGGAGGATCAGAACTCGTGACTTCGCGAGTCCAAAGGTTGTACACTGGATTCTCGGATCCCCGAGACCTAAGGGTCAGTCAACTCGCTGAATTTTTCCCTGAGGGATTTCGCTACTTGCGATACCGAACTTTTGGTTCTCCAATTCTCCAATATCTGAGGTGCCGAGACTCCGATGCACACATGTGACTTGACCCATCCACACCGTCACTTCAATTGGGACTTCCGTGCTATCACGATCTCACCCCTCGCGAATTCGCTTCTCTCGGGGTCGAATAACTTCTACGCCATCTCCCGAGTTCCGAGGTGCCGAAACTCATGACCTCACTCCCTCGCGACGTTGGATACCCAATACTTGAGCTCTCGCCCTGCGAGCTCCTAAGTTTGTGAGATCCTTAGATCTCCGCCACTTGTCCTTCCCCGATGGACGACTTCTGGCCTCCTCGCCACTTCGTGCCCTCGCGTACTCATGCCTCGCTACTTATAATTCCAATTTCTCAATCTTTCCACTTACAATCTCTCGAGTTTGCGAGGTGCCACCTGTCCTCTCGGAGTAGTTGAGATCTCGCTCCTTGCAATCTCGCGACTCTCTTAACCCAACTTAGGACAGTTTCCTCACGAGGTCTCAATGGGCGATCTCATGAAAAATCCAATGGCCCTGACCGACTTGGATCAATGGTGTTTCCCCTCCTGATCTTTGAATCCTTTCCACGACTGCGCTGTAACTACCCTGCACCTCTGGGAGATCCAACGTCTTTCGGAACTTCGTGAAATCTCCTCAAATATTTCGTCCATCCGTTCTCCCCTTGAGGATTCTACGAAATAAAGAAGTGTCTCTCTACAAGACCCGTTTCCTCACTCGTTAACCTGTGACACTTTCCTCCAACTTTCAATGGCAACTTCCCTGCACTTAACCTTCAGGGAGTTCAAAGGTCTATTCCTCCTGAGATTTTTCCACAACTTCCACAGTCTCTTAGGAAAAAGAGATCTCTGTGCACGCACTTGCAACTCTGGCCTGAAACCTTTCACGGTGCAAACTTCCAGTGCTCTTCTTCAACGATATCATGAGGGTTCTATACCTCTTGAGCTTTCCCACTCTGATTCTTTCAGAGGGACTTGCACGCACTTCTTGCGCTCAGTCCTTCAACAACTCTCCAAGTGTTGAATCCTTCTAACTTTGCGCACTTCCTACAGTAGCAGTCTTCAATTTCCTTTGCTCATATTAACAACTGAGACTTAGTCTTCAGCCTGTGCACTCCTTGTACGGCTTCAAAAAACCAAAACCACTTCTGGGTGAATGAGAACAAGAGTTAAACTACTGAGCCTTCATCAACGCACTCCTTGCGGATGAATTCAACTGCACACCTTGCAGGAATCTCCTGGCTCAGATAGAGAAACAATTGAAACTCATTCCATCTCCTCTTCAGACTTCAGGTTGAAACATGAAATCTCATGCACAACATATACAAAGAAAATGCATAACAGAAAACAAACATTCCTGAGCATATCAACAATATACAGAGAAAACAACACAACCCATGAGTTTGAATCAAAGCTTCCTTCTATTAATTCAAATGCTTGTACATGGGTGTTCTTCAAGCACTATTCTCTACTTGCTCTACTTTCTCATACTACTGTTACAATGATACAATGAGGGTGTCTATATCCATTTTCCCTCTTGAACTGTAAACTATCAAATCTAGACTTAAAATCCTATCTACCAGCATTAGCTAGATTAAAGGCCTCCTATCTACCAAAGGACGAGAGCTTAAAGTCTCAAGGTCCCATACAATATACAATGCGCCTTAATAAATGGCTTCATTAAAGACTTGCGCTACATTCCCAAAGCACTTCAAAAATTTGGGTTTGTTTATCCAACTGATTTCCGCTTGATGTGCTAGCTCGCTTGATGAGATGGCGATACTCCTGCATCATACTCCTTAGCTTGAAAACTTTCATGGGCTCCTGTCCATGAGCTCCTACACGGTTTGTCCATGCTTTTGAATCACTACTTTAGTCTCCCAGCTGGCATATTCCACTGGGTGATTCTTCCATTTAACCAGATACTTGAAGTATTGCTTCTGCCTGGTCTTTTTGATCACTCTCCTGTCAAGTATACGCTCCATCTGTGGCTTTTCTGCAATCGGCAACTGCTTCTGCCACTGGATTTCTGGCTGTTCATCACTTCTAGCTCCTGCTTCCTCAACATTATATGGATATAAGTCTGAGACATTGAATGTCGAAGATATTCTGATCCCATCCGACAATTCAATTTCATAAGCATTTTCTCCTAATTTCTTCAGGACTCTGCATGGCCCAATTTTCTTCATTTTTAGTTTATTATATGTTCCTCTCAGGAACCTTTCCTTCCTCAGATGTGCCAGAACTATATCACCAACTTCAAACTGATGTTGTCTCCAATGTTGATCTGCTTTGCGCTTATATTCTTGGTTTGATTCCAACAATCGTTGCTTCACCCTGCTGTGAAGTTCTTCCACCGCCTCTGTGAATTCTTCAGCGCTTGTGCTCTTGGTCATCATCTACTCTGAGTCTCTCAATTCAGATACTCCTCTTGGATGCCTACCATATATAATCTCAAATGGAATTTTTCCTGTGCTTCTGTTCACTGAGTCGTTGTATGCAAACTCTGCCTGTGGCAATACATTGTCCTAACTGCTATGGTGCTCTGTCACCAGGCTTCTTAATAAATCTCCCAGACTTCTATTTACCACCTTTGTTTTCCCATCTATCTGAGGATGATAGGCTGAACTAAACATCAAGTTAGTTCCCATCTTCTTCTAGAGTGTCCTCCAGAAATTTCCAATGAATTTTGTATCCCTGTCTGATACTATGCTTCTGGGCAACCCATGAAGTCTAACGATCTCCTTGAAAAACAAATTGGCGATATGAGTCACATCGTTGGTCTTCTGGCATGGAATAAAATGTGCCATTTTAGAAAACCTTTCAACCACCACAAAGATCAAATCATGTCCTCTTTGTATCCTAGGCAATCCCAATACAAAATCCATGTTGATTTCATCCCACGGCCTCTCGGGTATGGGCAATCATTGATAGAATCCCGCATTTTGCTTCCGGCCCTTTGAATGCTGGAAAATTCTACATCTGTTGACAAACTTCTTGACCTTCGATCGCATCCCTGGCCAAAAGTATGCTTCACTTAGATTTGCAAATGTCTTATCGTGGCCAAAATGCCCTGCTAATCCACCACCGTGCTTTTCTTTTAGCAGATTCTCCCTCATGGAGCAATTTGGAATACACAGTTGATTGTCTCTGAACAACAATCCCTCTTGGATCATATAGTCTACCCACAGGCTTCGATCTCTGAGAACTGGATTCTCAGCTGCCTCATATGCCTCTGCAAAATCTGCATCACCTGCATACATGTCCTTAAGATTTTCAAAACCCAATGTTTTGACTTGGAACTCCTGCAGCAAAAAACACTTCCTCCTCAAAGCATCAGCCACTTTGTTAGCAGTACCTGAAATGTGTTTAGTTACAAATGTAAATTTCTGCATATACTCTACCCATTTAGCATGTTTCTTATTCAACTTCTCCTATTAAGTCATAAACTGTAATGCATGATTATCACTATACAAAACAAATTCTTTTAGGATCAAGTAATGCCTCCATTTTTTCAACGCCTGTATGATTGCATAGAAATCTTTGTCATACATGGAGTACTTTAATTTTGCTTCATCCAGCTTCTCGCTGAAATATGCAATTGGTCTATCCTCCTGACTCAAGACCGCTCCTATGGCAAAGCCACTTGCGTCACATTTCACCTGGAACACTTTCGTGAAATATGGGAACACTAAAACTGGTTGTTCTGTGATCTTTCGCTTCAACAAATTGAATCTCTTCTCTGCCTCTTCAGTCAAATGAAAATATTTATGTCTTTTCTTGACAGTATCCATCATCACTGCGCTAATTCCATTAAAATTCCTGATGAATTTTCGGTAGAAACTAGCCAGTTCATGAAAACTTCTCACCTTGAAAATATTTCTTGGTGATGGCCAATTTTTAATAACCTCCACTTTACTTGGATCCATCTTCAATTCATTTGACGATATGACATACCCCAAGTAAATAAGTTCTGTCTTCATAAATGAAGATTTCCTTATGTTTATCAACAACTTCTCTTGTTGTAGCTTCCTCATTACTGCAGCTAAATGCTTCAGATGTTCTTCTTTCGTTTTGATGAAAATTAATATGTCGTCTAGATAAACAATGACAAACTTACCTATGAATTCCTTCAACACTTCATTCATCAGCCTCATGAAAGTACTTGGTGCATTCGTCAAACCAAATGGCATAACTAGCCATTCATACAACCCTTCGTTTGTTTTGAAGGTTGTCTTCCACTCATCACCTTCCCTCATGCGAATCTGATGATATTCGCTTTTCAAATCAACCTTTGAAAAACATTTGGCTCCACTTAGACAATCCATCAAGTCATCCATTCGTGGCAACGGAAACCTGTACCTGATGGTTATCTTGTTAATGGATCTAGAATCAGTGCACATTCTCCAGCCTCCATCTTTCTTTGTACTTAGTACTGTTGGGATGGCACACGTACTTAAACTTTCCCTGATCAGTCCTTTATCCAACAGTTCCTGCACCTGCCTTTTAACTTCTTCGTTCTCCTACATGGGTCAACCTGTACGTAGCTTTGTTCGGCAAACTGGCCCCGGGTATGAGGTCTATATGATGACTCACACTCCTCACTGGCAACAACGAATGAGGTAATTCGTCTACCACAATGTCAGTGAACTCTTCCAGTAGTTCCTGAATTTCTTCTGACAAATCATCCACTCTTGTGTTGGTCAAAACAACTTTTGGTTTCCTGACCACAAAGAATTGTCGATCTTCCTTCTTCTTTACTTCCGCCAGAAGTTCCTTCCCACTCATGAGAAGTACAGTATTTCTCGGCTCTGGTTTTACTTCTTTATCTTTAATTGGAAGTAACATATGTGTTCTCCCATTCTTCTCCAAAGTATACGTATTCATTTTCCCATCATGAACTACGTTCCTGTGATATTGCCATGGTCTGCCTAGCAATAAATGAGATACATCCATAGGAATAACATCACAGAGAATTTTATAATTATATCCTCCAATCTTGATGTCAACTAAGCACTATTTAGTGACATTTACCTGATGTCCCTTCTGTAGCCATGAGACTCTATATGGACTTGGATTATCAATTGTCTCCAACTCCAGTTTCTCCACCATCTCGGTTGAAAGGAGATTGTCTGTGCTTCCACTATCCACGATAACCTTGAATTTCCTTTATTTGGTCTTGCATGTGGTTCTGAACAGTCTATTTCTCTGAGTTGTGTCCTCCACCTCATTCTTGGGTGTTAAGCGAACCTTACGCATCATTAGCGACCTTCCGTCTACTGTGTCTTCTGCCTCAACATCTCGCCTCTGTGCTTCGGTGATGTGAGCTTCTCCTCAATCCTTCTTTCTATCTGGACAGTCAACTGCCTTGTGTCCATTCTTCCCACATGTGAAGCATGTGATGACTCCACCTCTACCTTTTCCTCTACCTCTGGTACGAGGAAATTTGTTATTGTCAGTGTATCCTCCACTTTGTTCTGTCTGTTGCCTCCGCTGTTCAGCATGCTGGCGTTCCTGCAAACTTCCACCTCTTTCTGTTCTTGTCTAAGGATTCTTCCAGTCATCCTTAGATTTCTAGAACCTATCCTGAGCAACTGACATACCTTTTGATTGGCTCCTACCTCGGCCTCACTGTGTTGGCTTGCGTCTTACCTTTTCTTCCGCTTTCAACGCCATCTGATACACATCCTTCACCGTTCTGATGGTTTTCATACTCATCTCATCTTGGATATCGTATCTGAAGACATTCATATACCTGGCAACTTTTTCATCATCGCTCTCCTGATGACCTGCTCTGATATTGAGCTTGTAAAATTCCTCAGTGTACTCTTTTACCGTCATCAACTTCTATCTCAGGTTCTGCATCCTCCTGAACAGTGTGGTTTGATAATCCCTTGGGATGAATTTTTCCTTCATTTTCGCAATCATTCGATCCCAGCTTTTGATCTTTTCCTTACCTTTGGAATTCCTATCTACTTGAAGCTCGTCCCACCATAATGCTGCATGTCCTTTCAATTTCGTGACAGCATGCCTGACCTTCTTATCCTCTTCGATATCCTCATAATCGAAGTAGGTGTCAAGATCTCTAATCCAATCTAGAAGCTCTTTAGCATCCAGACTTCCTTCATAAGCTAGAATGTCCATCTTCATCTTTGAACTCGTCAGGGCGATAGCTTTGATTAATCGATCATTCGCTGCATCTTCGACTGCAGCTTCTCCTTGTTGTTCGGCTTCAACTTCGCCTTCGGAGTTGCTCAGATCTCCAGGACTAGATGTGCATCTCTGTGATGCTTCCATATATTCTAATCTCACTTGGAGATCACGTATATGCCTTTCCATTTTTGTATTATGTACTTGTCTTCCTCTGCCTCTCTAGTTTCCCCTATCCTCTGGATCGTGTGATTGTATTTCTCTCCTCGGCAGCATGGTGAAATTTTCTCTTCTTTCTCTGATACCACACTGACGTGTATCAGAGTGCTTCTTCTCTTCTTCTCTCCCCTTGCCTGAAATATAAAGACAAGACATATGCTCTGATACCACTCTGACGTGCGTATCAGAGTGTTGCTTTCTTCCTCTTTCTCCCTCTGTCTGAAGTATACAAACAGAGACGAGCTCTGATACCATTCTGATGCAAACTCGCCACCCAGACGGGCACGTCCGCTCACACAGGACCTTCCTTGTTCCTCGGCCCGAAGAACTCAAAGGTTCTCCTAATTCCTTATCAGTAATCTTCCTACCCACAGATTCTCACCTTGTGCGATCCCCTTCCTTGACTTCTCGGAGGATCAAAACTCATGACTTCACGAGTCCAAAGGTTGTACACTGGATTCTCGGATCCCTGAGACCCGAGGGTCAGTCAACTCGCTGACTTTTTCCTTGAGGGATTTCGCTACTCGTGATACTGAAATTTTGGTTCTTCAACCTCCAATATCCGAGCTACCGAGACTCTAATGCACACGTGTGACTTGACCTGTCCACACCCTCACCTCAATCGGGACTTCTGCGCTATCACGATTTAGCCCCTCGCGACTTCGCTTCTCTCGGGGTCAAATAACTTCTACGCCAACTCTCGAGGTCCGAGGTACTAAAACTTGCAACCTCGCTTCCTCGTGACGTTGGATACCCGATACTTGGGCTCTCGCCCTGTGAGCTCCTGATTTTGTGAGATCCTTAGATCTCTGCCACCTGTCCTTCCCCAATGGATGACTTCTAGCCTCCTCATTGCTTTGTTCCCTCGCGTACTCGTGCCTCGCTACTTTTAACGCCAATTTCTCAATCTTTCCACTTACGAGCTCTCGAGTTTACGAGGTGCCACCTGTCCTTCTTGGAGTAGTCGAGATCTCTCTCCTCGCAATCTTGCGACTCTCCTTACCCAACTTAGGACACTTTCCTCATGAGTTCCCGATGTGCGATCTCGTGAACAATCCAATGGCCCTGACCGAATTGGATCAACAGTGTTACCCCTCTTGAGCTTTGAATCCTTTCCATGCCTGTGTTGTAACTACCCTATACCTCTGGGAGATCCAACGGCTTTCAGAACTTCATGAAATCTCCCCAAAGATTTCATCCGTCCATTCTCCCCTTGAGAATTCTGCGAAATAAAGAAGTGTCTCTCTACGAGACCCATTTCCTCGCTCGTTAACTTGCGATGCTTTCCTCTGACTTTCAATGGAAACTTCCCTGCACTTAACCTTCAGGGAGTTCAAAGTTCTATTCCTCCTGATCTTTTTCCACAACTTCCACAGTCTCTTAGGAAAAAGAGATCTCTGTGCACGCATTTGCAACTCTGGCCTGAAACCTTTCACGGCACAAATTTCCAGTTCTCTTCTTCAATGATATCATGAGGGTTCTATACCTCCTGATCTTTCCCACTCTGACTCTTTCAGAGGGACTTGCATGCACTTTTTGCGCTTAATCCTTCAACAACTCTCCAAGTGTTGAATGCTTCCGACTCTGCGCACTTCCTGCAGCAGTAGTCTTCAATTTCCTTTGCTCAGATTAACAACTGAGACTTCTTCTTCAGCCTGCACACTCCTTGCACATCTTCAACAAACCAAAACCACTTCTGGGTGAATGAGAACAAGAGTTAAACTACTAATCCTTCATCAACGCACTCCTTGTGGATGAATTCAACTGCACACCTTGCAGGAATCTCCTGGCTCAGATAGAGAAACAATTGAAACTCGTTCCATCTCCTCTTCATACTTTAGGTTGAAACATGAAATCTCATGAACAACATATACAAAGAAAATGTATAATAGAAAACAAACATTCTTGAGCATATCAACTATATAAAGATAAAACAACACAACCCATGAGTTTGAATCAAAGCTTTCTTCTATTAATTCAAATGCCTGTACATGGGTGTTCTTCAATCACTATTCTCTACTTGCTCTACTTGCTCATACTACTGTTACAATGATATAATGAGGGTGTCTATATCCGTTTTCCCTCTCGAACTCTAAACTATCAAATCTAGACTTAAAATCCTATCTAACAACATTAACTAGATTAAATGCCTCCTATATACCAAAGGACAAGAGCTTAAAGGCTCAAGGTCCCATACAATATACAATGCGCCTTCATAAATGGCTTCATTAAAGACTTGTGCTACATTCCCAAAGCACTTCAAAAATTTGGGTTTGTTTATCCAGCTAATCTCTGCTTGATGTGTTGGCTCACTTGATGAGCTAGTGATGCTCCTGCATCATATATTCATAATCGAAGTAAGTGTCTAGAGCTCTAATCCAATATAGAAGCTCTTCTACATCCATATTTCCCTTGTAAACTGGAACATCCATTTTCACCTTTGTACTCATTCTTGCAACAGCTTTAAGTAAGCGTTCACTCGCTGCATCTTCTGATGGGATTTATTCTTCTCTATGTCTAGCATCATCTTCATTTTCGGATTCACTGATATCTCCTACATCAACTTTGCGCCTTTCTTTTATCTCCATGTCCTCCATTCTTGCATGAATATTTTGCATTTCTCTCTCCATGTCTGGAGTCTTCACTTGCCTACCTCTTTCTCTAAATGTTTCCCTTTCCTCCTCTGGATTGGGTGATTGTCTACCCCTTCTTCTTGGCGGCATGTTGAGATTCTCCTTTTCCTCTGCTACAGAAAGCAAAGAATTTTTTCTAAGCTCTGATACCACTTGACGCAGTCGCGCCACCTAGGGCACGTCTTCCCACAGGACCTTCTCTCCTTCCTCAACCCGAAGAACTCAAAGGTTCCTTATTTTCCTATCGAGAAATTTTCCACCCACAACAACTCTCCTACCAAACCTCCCTTAGCGATCGAGAAATCCACGATGTCCTTTCCCTTTGTTATCAGGATTCCTCCTATCGGGGACTTGACATTTGAAATTTCCAGACACTTTGTTTTACCGATCCCCGATCCCTGATACGCCCTTTTTTGTTGCTTTATCCCTCACCTGGCTAAGCTCCCAAGTCCACGTGACCTCTCCTTATATGACCATGGTATTATCTCCGTCGGAGTTTCGAACTTTCCGATGTCAAAATACAATTATCCCCAGGACTTGCGATTTCCCGAATCCCGACACGCCTTTTTCACGATAGCCTCCTGGCTATAGGCCTTGGCTCATATGACCATTAACCCATGACCACAGCCTTATCCCTATTAGGGCTACATGATTTCAAATGTTGTAAAACACTTACCAGTGGGTTTCCCGATCTCTCGTTAGGATGACAATTGGCTCCTACTACGATGCCTTCCCCCCTTTCTGACGTGTTGACAGCTGGTCACACAATTTGTACCTTCCTCCTCGTCAGGATTTCATGGTTCACGAAACCAAAGTCCATAAACACCTTGTCACCGAAATCCATGATTTCTCGATGACTCAAACCCCGATGGGTGATTCCTTATCGGGAATTTTCCCGATGGCAC
Source organism: Picea engelmannii (assembly GCA_009831015.1). Lineage (NCBI taxonomy): Eukaryota > Viridiplantae > Streptophyta > Pinopsida > Pinales > Pinaceae > Picea > Picea engelmannii. The sequence goes on along the minus strand of ML777466.1, from coordinate 609,526 downwards.
TGATCGCCTCCACGCGTCCCCTCTGATGAACGTTCTCGATTTCTCTGGGGTTTCGGGACTTACAATGTCTCGACTTCCTTGTATTCAGGAACTCTAATTTCCCGATGCCAGATATCCCGACTCTCCTCGAATTCCTGACACCTGTCCTCCCGAATGGACGATTCAGATTATGCTGGGTTTTTCATTATGAACTTTTCTCGACCTTCTGATCGTGGAACTTCTGATTCTAGGACTCCAGACACCTCGATCTCTGCCACGTGTCCACTATCGTATGGCTCCGATCCTCCTGGGACTTTGGGGTTTCAGATGTCGAAAAACATTCAACCACAAGATTTATGATCCTGCAAATCCCGATGCTCACCCTCGTGTAAATTCTGTCAGATCCGACGACTGACGGGTTTTGTCAATTTCCTCTGCAATATCCTAACCATCCACCTTCCTCTTGGATATCTTCCATGAACGAACCATATATTTCTTTATGAAAATTGGTCCTTCTGCCTGTAACTTTGTAGCGCCTATTCAACCCCTCTTTGCATAGACCTTATGTGCTTCTACTCGAAAAATTTGAAAGCCTTATTCCTCCTGAGATTTCTCACACATTAAACCTCAAAGGGGTTCTTTGCATGCACTCCTTGTGGCAGTTCTCAAACACTTCTAAGTGTTGACTTCTTTTGACTCTGCGCACACCTACAGCAGCAGTCCTTCAATACTTCGCTCAACTTCACGACTGAGACTCTCCTTAACCTGTGCACTCCTTGCACGGCTTCGTATTACTCAATTTCACTCCTGAGAAGAAGAGTTAAACTATCTGATCCTTCTATCAACACACTCATTGCGGAAAACTTCAACTGCACTCCTTGTAGGAACTCTTGCTCAAATAGTGAAACAATTGAAACTCGTTCCTTCTACTTCCTCTCGGACTTAAATCTCAACACATGAAATCATACACACAGCATAATAGCAAATGCGTAACAGGAAGTAAATACTCATGAGCATAGCATTCAACACACATACACAGAGAATAACACAAAAGCCATGAATCTGAGTCAACTTCTTCTATTAATTCAAGATCTGTACATGGGTGTTCTTCTACAGTTCTCTGCTTCCCTCCTATGCTCTGGATTCTTCTAAATCTTCCTGAACTACTTTACAATGCACAATGAGGGTGTCTATATCCGTTCTCCCTCTTTCTTCTAGAACTGTCTAATCTAATATTCAATTCTACCTACCTAGATTTACTATTATAAATGCCTCTATCTACTTCAGACGAGAGTGGGGCACTCAAGGTCTGATTACATTTTATGAAGGCGCCTTCATTAAATGATTTCATTTATATTTGGCGCATCAACTTCAAGGGAAAATTCAAAACTTGCACTAGACGTCTTCCAGCTGTCTTCCGCTTCCACATTGGCTCTCTTGACATGAGGGATGCTCCTGCATCACTAGAGTTCCCATGGATGCACTTTCAAAACCATGATTTTCAAATGAATCAAATAATACCACTGCCTCTTCATTATCTTTTTGTCTTTATGATTGAAAAATGGCATACGTTGTTTTGTTTCTTTCCTGAAACTCTATGTAATTTGTTTTTTCACTGCTTGAAGTATCCATAGATGTAGTTTCAAAATCCTCATCCATGTATAGGCCACTTAGAATTTGATCAACCACATCATTCATAGGGGAAGAAAGACAACTTTGAAACACTCTATCTTGCTGGAAATCTTCATCAAGTTCAGTATAAGGAAATTGACTTTTAACAACAATTTATTGATAAGCTTCATCTTCAACCAAAGGAGGGGATTCTATTTCTTGTTGGGTTGAATATTCATAAAGGGATTCTATGATTTCATCATTCATACAATCTTCATCACCAAAAACATTTTCAGGGTACTTAATGAAATGTTCACAAAATTCACAACAATCTTCAAACACCAAGGATGAAGAATTAGATTCTCCATAATGCTTAAAGAATGTTGTATGGAAATCTTTAAAAGAATATAAGTTGCCTGATTTTAAACCTTCATACCATAATATTACCTTTTCCTCTAAAGTAGCCATAAACATTTTCATCAAACAATCCTCATGAAATTCAACCCCCAACTTACATATGTGCATGTGAAATCTAATCAAGTGCAAGACAACATCATTTTCTTTCCCATCTTCGAATTTAGGAAAATATTTTTGCCAATTTATGTGAGGAATACTATTTTGAAAGCCAAGAATATGAGAGTGATTCATTGGAGCATAACTTTTAGATATTGAACTCATCTTCGGACAGTGGAGTCACCAATGATGTTTTGGAAGCTGGATTCTGTGTTGAGAGTGGTGTTGGTAGTTAAAATTCAAATTTATGGATTCTTTTACCAGTGGAATCAACTTCAAACTGATTTTTTGTTGTGTAGAGTCACAAGAGCAGGAATACAGCCAATATGTGCCTAAGTGTCTGCTTCTCTCAGACCTTAGAACTCAACCATGTCGTTCTTTCCTAGGGAAAAGTTTTCAATTTCGTCCCCGACAAGGGTACCAAAATGTTAGCACTCTGTAAATTTTGTTTGGCTAATGGACAAATGATAAAGGTAACTGTTTCAACCTAATTTAGAGATGAAGCACTAGCCTGCTCAAATTAGAGAGGACTTTCTCATTTCACTTGATATTTCTTTGGAAATCAGTGGCTAGATTTGGTTTGTTTTGGGGATTTTTATAAAGTTGTTGGCAAGGAAGGGAATGGACACTCAGGGCTATGGAGTCAAATTTCTGAAATTGAATGGAAACCTTGATTGGCCTGTATAACTCTCTAGAGGATAAAGTCTAAACGAAGCAATGAATCTGAGTTATAAATTGAATTTGGGCAAGGTGTATGAGGAAGGAGAAAACAAATAACTGCATTAGAGCATTACATAAATGAATTCTGAATTAGTTAAGAAGAAATACACACAGTTTAAATTTCTAATCCAAGAGCATCATAAGATGAATTATGGGCCTTTAACTCTCCAATTTAACATAAGAAGATCCAAATGAAATAAAAGAACACGTGAAATATATACAATGAAGGAAGACAAAACTCATATCACCACCATTAGAATCTTTTCATAGAGACTTCAAAGATTTTGTATATGTATTCAATTAAGCTCCATAAAATCACAATGGAGTTCAGAACAACCATAATTGTGCCCTTGAACTATTTCCCACACTTAATACATTCAAAACCTCTCTCATTTATACAATTTCAAGTTCCTTTAGTTAGAAATTGATTACAATAGTTGAACTCAAATGTTTCAGCTTCTACAATGATTACAAATGACAGTTTTTAGAAAAACGTTTCATGATCCCTGGAGATTCCTCTAATGCTCCAGCTCCTTCCTCTGCAACGTTCTCTTGGAAATTTCACTTATACTCTTTGAAATATAATTACATTTATCTTTTAAGAACCAAACATCAATAGAACATAGAAAAACCTCAGGAAAAGTACTCAACGCCTTGAAAAAGAGATAATTTCAGATAATAGGCCTCTTCGAGGAGGCAACCTCCTTTTACCCCACTTAAATGTTCAAGTACAAGATGATTCAAAATTAAAATGTCTCCTTGGTATATATAGGAGACTAGGAGGTATAATTACAACTAATTGCCTAAAGCCGACATAAATAAAATAACATTACTAATCTAATATGCCCCAATTAAGGGGTAACAAATAACATTACTAATCTAATATGCCCCAATTAAGGGGTAACAAATAACATTACTAATCTAATATGCCCCAATTAAGGGGTAAC
>ML777466.1:578393-591932 GCA_009831015.1 Picea engelmannii | reverse complement strand
TGGTCTTTAGGGCCTTGGGTGCCATACACAATTAATAGAATAATAAGGACATTAAAAATTAACACACCCATTTCAACTGTTCTACATAATGAAATCTACAAAGAAATATGATTGCCCTTTGTTAACGATTTATCACTTTCTCAAGAAATTGCTCAGATTACTTCCAGTTTTTGCACCTTGGCTTAATATCACAGGGTCAAAGGTCAAGTTGACATGAACGTTTTCAGTCGCTGAGAAAATTTATATAAGAAATGAAAAATAGGATTGGTATCTTGCTATGGAAAAACTTGACATAATGAATGTGACAATATATATAAATGAATTACKCCATCTTCAAACAAAATTTTCGTCTTTAAGATTTCRTCTTTAGTAAAATGRGCWAAAMAWAWTACGATTTTAGAATACCACTGAAACATGTTGTYTGCAATTCTACACTCTATCCCATGACATACYTCCATTTCATATKTATTGACATCGACAAGGACATAGTGAAAATGGACTGCCCAAGTGCCACTTMCAAAAGCCTCTTATGGTTTAACTAGAATGCTACTTCTAAAGAATATCATCAATCTCCTAAGTATCAATAGTCACTTTTAATGTCGGCAGGGCATGGTGTCCCTAGAAAACCAGCTTTCTTTGTTTGTCACGCCACAACCTGAAGGTTAATTGGGAAAACAGTGGGCACTAATTAATCAAACACATAATCATTCACACACAACAATACAGAACCAAATACACAATTGAGAGCAATAATTTACTTAGTCTTATTAATAGACAAATTACACAGAATAAAGTTTTCAAACTTTGTGCTCTTGATGCTCTACTACTCTTTCTCTTGGCCAACCTTTTAACATCTTCCTTATGCCTGTTTTGTCACCTTCAAGAGCCAAATACCAAGGAACATTTTATCTTTAGATGTCTCATATACTATGAGATGAGAGGGCAATTCTATTGCCTTTTTAATGGGGTTGTTGGCTCCCTGTCCACATTCTTTAGGTACACTGATCAACATTGACTCACTCTCTTCATAAGAGAGGTAGTTGAGCACAGATCTAGGACTATCCATTTGTCATCTAGACCAAACCTATCTAACAGATCACCTCCTATTTCAAATTTTCTCCGACAGTTTGGGATAATAAGAGGAGGCAGATGTGTGTCATCCCCTTGCGGATCTATTAAGGGGGCATCTGGTGAGACCTCGATTCTTTGGACCTATTATCACTCAGATCTACTCCATGCAAACCTAAGAAACCTTTTTTTTGCATACTAGGGTTCATTTGCCTCATAATATAACCATGAAACATTAATCCTAACTTTATCTGATTCATATGCCCGTCAACTAGCTGGACATTGACAACAAATATGTTAGATATTTCCAAGCGCTATCATTGTTAATCTGATTTGATGTTATTCCTATTATGTTAACATCATGGGATAGCATTGTTCCTAATAGGTTCAGCCTGACCTTTGTATCACATGGTAGATACTTCTTGTGTATCGTATTAAAATATTTTCATTTCAAGAAGGGCCAATTGTATATATAGACAAATTTAGCACGCATGAGTACATGATTACGTTTTCCCCAAGTGTTGGTTGTTGTCTAGGAAGCCTTGAAATTACTTAACAGTCTCCTGATTTGTTGCAGATGACAACCAATGCTTTGACCGAGGGTATTGCTAAATGTTACGCAAATGGCATGGACTCCTTTATAGTACTAGATTTCACTGTTTATTTTATTGAATTTAGATATCATAACCTCTTTAAATTCAAAATTGGAACCTTAAATAACACATAATCTTAACTACTAAACCTATACCGTAAATATCTGCTCTACACACAGTACACTGCACATTTTCTTATATATACCACTGATTCACCATTTCCCTAGGTTTGAATAATTGACTCCGTAACCAATACTTCCAGATTCGGACCATGGTTTTCGCACTGTAAATACAGATCTGTAGCTGGTTTTTTTTTTTTGAATTTTGAAGTTCCGAAGATTAATTAATATGCAAATTGCACGGATATAATATGGAAATATAAATATTTCTACTGCATTAAACAACGTGGGTGGACAAAACTAAAGAATAATATTTAACGTAATGGCAGAATATAACGCGAATCAATTTTTAAATTGGCCGCGCGGCTATGTCTGCAGCGTGGGCTCGCATGTAGCCCACGTGTCCGCTTCCTCCAAAATTACTTCACGCCTGTCTCTCCCAAAATCCTAAACAAGTCTTTCAAACCTAACACTCATCACTGTTGCCTCTCTCCTCCGCGGCCTCTCGCCTCTTCCTCTCCTCTTGGCAGTCTCAGCGCAGCAAGTTTGCTTCTTCCTCAGCCAAATTTCTTGCTCTGTTCTGTGCTACCACCCATTTCTTGTGTGAGAAATGGAAGGAAAGGAGGGGAACGAAGGGAAGAAGCAAAAATTGGAGGAATCAAACACCCCAGAAATCGCTGAAGAAGTTGCTGCGAAGTTGCTAGTCCCTTTTACTAAGGAGTAGCTTGCCGATATCTTAAATCCCACTATTATAAATCATTCTGAGCTTCTCGACAAGGTAAGGAAAATTTCGAATCAGGATATCTCTTTAAGAAAGATTTTTGTTCAAGGGTTGGGGTATGAGACTACAACAATCATTCAAATCAGTCTTTGCCTAGCATGGAGAAGTCGTATTTGCAGTAGTCGTCGTTGACAAGATCTCAGGTAAGAAAAAGGGATATGGATTTGTCACTTATAGACATCTTGATGGTTCCTTGAGTGCTTTACAAGAACCCAGCAAGGATATTGATGGTAGAATTGTTGTCTCTAATCTGGCTGTTGCTGGGCAACTACAGCGACAACAACAACAACAACAACTACAACCAGCTCATTACATGCAGCTCCAACAAAAAATGAAACACTAACAACAAATTCTTCAACCCAGAGTACCTCTACAGCCCGGAGTACCTTTACGGCCCGTAGTACCTCTACAGCCTGGAGTACCTCTAGAAGTGCCAGACTTCTTGCATTTCTAGCTTCAAATCCCTGTTGAATGAACATGATAATGGAAAGCTCACCCAGAATCAATAAACAGTCTATCCCAAGGAAGATGACCATTTGTGATGCGTCTACCAATCTAATGTTCTGTGTTTTGGCATTTTTTTTATAAATATTTACAGCTTTACAAGTTTAATGATACGTAATTTCGACTCCTACATCTTGTTTGAAATTTTATTTTATTTATTATTATTATTTTTTTAGTATTTTGTTATTTCTCAACATTGCCAGGTGAAGAGTCCACCTATATTACGTGGAGAAGTTCAAAAAGATGTAAAGATTCGAGCTTCTGGTCATAAGAGTGCTCTCTGGAACAACCAAGGACTGAAAGCAGGAAGAAGGCTGGGCTGACATTAGCTCTACAGAAGTACAGGCCTACCCTAATTATCATAGATAGGYRTACTTCRAAAKCTTATAGGCTTCGATAGAGCGATTGGAATCTGTGACTCATCAGATGGAGGGCCAGCATATCAACAGAAAAGGACAAGCCCTGCCCTCTTCTCTACTCTTAAGTTAAGTGTATCAACATGGATAAAGACATTCGCTAGAAGAGAAGGCATTCTATCCAGCTGATCAGAACATGGCTATGTTTTATTCAGAGCCGGGCTTCTCATTCCTCCACTTCTCTCATCTCGCTTTTCCGAGAGTGCTTCGGATGCTGTATTTTTGTCTGTTTTCCTTTATTTAACTTAGGGTTTTACCTAGGAACATCTGGTGTGGCTTACATTCGCCGCTATGGTGCATGCTTTCATTTGTTGGGTAAGCTCAACTGGATTAAGAGTCTCCTTGAAATGGAGGTAACTACGACCAGCCTTGATTTGCCAAAAATTTTTCAAGGTGAGTTGAATATTTACAGAATAGTTAATTAGCGTTGATAATTTTGGTGGCTTAAACACATAGCCAACCATAACGGACTGTATTACATGAATGTTAGATTTAAAATTTGTAAATGTTGAAGGTTTTAAAGGGTTATTTACTGTACGTACGTTTGCATAGGAGAGGAATATTATATGAAGCGAAGGGCTGGGCTTAATAATTCTTTTGTAAGGGGATTTATTTTGTTTAATTTAACCTTATTTTCTTTTGCCTATTAATTTACAATTTTACCAGTTTGAATCTTTCAATTAGATGCCTGATCAAGATTGGGTGAAATTAAGGTGTGTTACAGAAGTCAAAGCCTTCTATTGGAGAGGGAAGTCCTTTTATTGTTTTTACTGCAAAATACTTTTATTGCTTTTTATGTAAATAGGTAGTGCATAATCAATCTTTTTACAGAACTAAAGTAAAGCATAATTGGTCATTTTTCAGAAGCGTTCTTCTGGAGTTGGTGTATGGGCAGTTCTTATAAGCTTTCACCTCATTGGAGTTGGTGTATGGGCAGTTCTTATAAGCTTTCACCTCATTCTGGGCCAGGTAATGCACATCTTGCCATTTTTATTTCAAAAGCAGAGAAACCAGCTAAGGTTGTAAAACTATTATTTATAAATCTAGGTTACCATGAAGCCTCTAGGTTATCTATTTAATCTACATGGCACTTGTCTCTTTCGGTCTTTATCTTTGATAGGCGGTGTGCTTTTCAGCTAAGGTGTTGTTTTGTTGATTTGCAGTTTAAGCGGATGGGAATTTGGGCTGGGAATGTGGCCCTTAAGGCTCCAGTGTCTCAACTAATGCTCTGATACCAGATGTAGTGCCCAGATTTCAAATTAACGTTTAAAATTTCTTCCCAAATTTCTGTAATTTCTATAAGTCTTTAAAGAAGTAAAATATTCATAATTTACAATCTATCTCCATACTTACGTAAATAAAATTTGGCAATAGGTACTAAATTTAAGTAAACAAACCATAAATTTGAGTTTAAATACCTCGCTCTGATGCTATCCGCAGCAGCTTGCTCCCTTCGCCAGCTTGCTCCCTTCGCTTGAACCTATCCACAGCAGCTTTCTCCTTAAGACACCCCAAAAACAGCCACCCTATCGACTAGTACGCCTAGCCCTAGGACATCAATGGATGTCCTAGCCCTCCGAGCCCAAAACCTCTGCAACCCCGGTGCATTGTAAATCCCACTGTAAACCAACTCTCCCAAAACTCCCGTTCTCCCCTCTCGTCCAATGCCTCCATCCCCCTCCTCATACTCCTTCTCCACCTCCCTTATTCCTCCTTCACCGCCCCTCACATTCACTTCCCCCACCAAATACCTTATCTCTTTATTAATGCCTTATCCATTCATTTATTTATTATTAATTGTCTTATCCTTTACTTAAATGTTTCCCTTTTACGTATGGGTTATGTTATCCCTTATGGGATATGTAACCCCATTTAACATTATATTTTATTTTTAACCATTAATTTAATACTTAATCAATTAATGACTCACTTAATAATTAATTATTCATTAACCCTCATGTACACTATTTAATAATATCCAATTAGAATTATTATTGTTGATATAAATACAATTTAGATAATCTTTAGGATTATTATTAAATTAACCATCTTAATAGTTAAGGGTCATTACACCTGTAGATTCCTCTGACGCCCAAGCTCCTTCCTCTGCAACGTTCTCTTTGAAATGTCACTTATACTCTTTCAAATATAATTTCATTTATCCATATTCTCATTAAACATTTGGGAATAATATATTTGAAATAAAAATAATTCCCAAATATTTTATATCCTATAGAATTAAATTTCCATAATTTACTACATGTTAGTGGTCCTTTAAGACCATGTATTGTTTTTCCCAATTCACCATTTCACTGTAGAAAACATTTATTGTTACCATTTCACATGAAAAAAATTTACTGTATTATGTTTTTTCCAATTTACCATTTCACTGTGAAAATCATTTATTGTGTCATGTTTTTTCCAATTTACCATCTTTGGTAAAATACCTTTTATCTTATTCCTTTACTTACATAAAACCTTTGGATAAAAAATTACCCAAATCTTCCTTTCATGTGCATCTTCCCATTTAATTCATTTCCATGGAATTAAACATTAATCTTTTTAATTTGTAAAACTTAAATCTTACCTCTGTAAAACCTTTTCACCATGAGGAGGAATCCCATTGATTAGAAATTCCATAATTGTTGTTGAAATGCACTCCTAGAAAAATGTTGCACATAAAACATATGATAATTTTTTTCATTTATTGTATCAAGCTTGGGATGGAATGGTTTAATCCAAACTACTTTTACCCCCGATATTCACCATGTAAAAACAAGTGTCCAATCACCAAACCACCAGTTTATTCCCTAGCCTTACTTCACATAATTAACCTTCGTGTTAATTCTATGTCTGATATGTATGTGCGGCCTCCATCCAACCTTTTCCTTTCCCACATTATAAATTGAAATTCTTTCCCATGATTTGATGTGATTCCATAAATTAAATATTGGATTAAATATTAATATAAATATTTTAATATAAAAATATTTATATTAATAATAATAAAAAAAATCTATTTTCTAAGGACTTTGGGCATATGAGTGCTTAACACATGACTTTGTGGATAGGATAAGGGTGCTGAATAAAAGTAATATTTTTTTATTTTCAACGGGAATATGAAAATAAGGGTAAAAATGAATGAAGTTATGGAACTAAGGGATTTAGATAACCATTAAGGCTAGGTATAGGTTTGGGATATTCACCAAAATTTTGACTCATGGAGGACATGACTATTTTGGATGATCAGTTGAGTGAAGAATTTAGGTGATGGGATCTTGACGGAGCTGGTGAAAAAGTTTGAAAATCTAAGTGGAAAAATAACACAAGGACAAGATGCTTTGGGATAAAATAGTGCAAATTAGCAGGTTATAACATAGGCTCCTAGTGGGGATGCTATCCTCCTTGCGAGGTAGAAAAGAACTGTAGACCACATGCCTTATCCATTGGGTTGTCCCCAAAACATCTGTGTGTACCCTGCTCCGACTTGTCACCAATTTCTGCTGAAAACCAAACTCTTCACACTGCTCTCAACTTGATACTGAACACTGAATACACCACTAAAATATTATTGTACACACTACTAAAAATCCAAAATGAAAAATGCTTGACCAACAAGCTTATTTGCACACTCCTATCTACTCTAAAACTATTGAAACAAACACTAAATCAAGTGAATCTAAAGTGCCAATGCAACTAATCAAGCAATTGGCTTCCCTATTTTTATCCTCTCACATCTTTCTTAAGTAAGAAGACAAATGTAAAAGATGGCATCTAAAAATAAAAGTTGAATCCAAAACTTGAGCTTATGAATGAAACAAACTCCTCCTTCACTGAAGACTGTAATAGGATGGCCACGGGATCTTGAAAACCATGAAAAATCATTTCTTCTTGATGAGAAAAAACACAAAGACAAGCCTCTTTTATAAGTGTTTGTTGCTCTTGCTCTATTTCTTCAATTCTGACTCCTGAGAACATTTTCAAATGATATGGCAGCAATAGGTTTGTCTACTTTTCCATGCATCTCAACAAAAAACATTCATACATTCTTTAACATCTTCAAATATGACAACCATATTATGTGCATCAAGGCTATCTTCTTGTTCATCAAACAATTCTGATTTGGTTTCATTAAACTTCTAGAAATTTGTTTAAGGATAGTCATTTTGAATTTCAAATGAATTAATGGAAAAAATTTCTTGCTCATAATCTTCTTGCAAATGTGAAAATCTAACAACATGCACTATTTCACAATCTAGATCTCCCATGGATGCACTTTCAAACCCATGACTTTCAAATGAATCAAATAATATCACTGCCTCTTCATGATCTTTTTGTATTTCTAATTGAAAAATGGCATACATTGTTTTGTTTCTTTCCTGAAACTCTATGTAATTTGTTTTTTCACTGCTTGAAGTCTCCATAGATGAAGTTGAAAAATCCTCATCCATGTCTAGGCCACTTAGAATTTGAACAACCACATCATTCATAGGGGAAGAAAGAAAACTTTGAAACACTCTGTCTTGCTGGAAATCTTCATCAAGTTCAGGAGAAGGAAAATGAGTTTTAACAACAATTCCTTGATGAACTTCATCTTTAGCCAAAGGAGGGGATACTATTTGTTGTTGGATTGAGTATTCATAAAGGGATTCTATTATTTCATCATTCATACACTCTTCATCACCAAAAAAAAATTCAAGGTAGTTAATGAAATGTTCACAAAATTCACAACAATCTTCAAACACCAAGGATGAAGAATTAGATTCTACATAATGCTTAAAGAATGTTATATGAAAATCTTTAAGAGAGTATAAGCTGCCTGATTTTAAACCTTCATAAAATAATCTTTCTTTCCCCTCTAAAGTAGTCGTAAACATTTTCATCAAACAATCCTCATGAAATTCAACCCCCAACTTACATATGTGCATGTGAAATCTAATCAAGTGCAAGATAGCATCATTTCCTTTCCCATCTTAGAATTTAGGAAAATATTTTTGCCAATTTATGTGAGGAATATGATTTGGAAAGCTAGGAATATGAGAGAGATTCATTGGAGCATACCTTGCAGATATTGAACTCATCTTCAGACAATGGAGTCACCAATGATTTTTTGGAAGATGGATTCTGCATTGAGAGTGGAGTCGCCGGTGAAAATTCAAATTTCTGAATTCTTCTTGCAGTGGAATCACCTTCAAAATGATTTTTTGATGTGTGGAGTCGCCAAAGACAGAATACAACCATCATCTTCCTAAGTGTCTTCTTCTCTTAGAACTTAGAACTCAACCATGTCATTCTTTCCTAGGGAAAATTTTTCAATTTTGTCTCCGACAACAATGCCAAAATGTTAGCACTCTATAAATTTTGTCTGGATGATGGACAAATGATAGAGGTAACTGTTTCAACCTACTTTAGAGATGAAGCACTAGCCTTCTCAAATTAGAGAGGGCTCTCTCGTGTCACTTCATATTTTTTTGGAAATCAATGGCTAGATTTGGCTTGTTTGGGGGGTTTTTATAAATTTGTTGGTGAGGAAGGGGAGGGACACTCAGGGTTATGGAGTCAAAATTCTGAAATTGAACAAAAAACTTGACTGGCCTGTAGAACTCTCTAGAGGATAAAGGATAAATGAGGAAATGAATCTGAGTTATAAATTGAGTTTGAGTAGTGTGTATGAGGAAGGAGAAAAAAAAAACTCCATCAGAGCATTACTGAAATGAATTATGAATTAGTTAAGAAGAAATACACACAGTTTAAATTGCTAAGCCAAGAGAATCATAAGATGAATTTTGGGCCTTTAACTCTCCAATTTAAATAGAAGAAGATCCAAATGAAATAAAAGAACATGAGAAATACATACAATGAAGGAAGACAAAACTCATATCACCACCATTAGAATCTTTTCATAGAGACTTCAAAGCTTCTGCATATGTATTCAATTCAACTCCATAAAATTGCAATGGAGTTCAGAACAACCAGAATTGTGCCCTTGCACTTTTTCCCACACTTAATACATTCAGAACTTGTCTCATTTATACAATTTCAAGTTCCTTTAGTTAGAAATTGATTACAATAGTTGAACTGAAATGTTTCAGCTTCTACAATGATTACAAATGGCAGTTTTCAGAAAAATGTTTCATGATCCCTGCAGATTCCTCTGACGCTCCATCTCCTTCCTCGACAATGTTCTCTTTGAAATGTCACTTATACTCTTTCAAATATAATTCCATTTATCCATATTCTCATTAAACATTTGGGAATAATATATTTAAAATAAAAATAATTACCAAATATTTTATATCCTGTAGAATAAAATTTCCATAATTTACTTCATGCCAGTGGTCCTTTAAAACCATGTCTTTTTTTTCGCAATTCACCATTTCACTGTAAAAAACATATACTGTTACCATTTCACATGAAAAACATTTATTGTGTTATGTTTTTTCCAATTTACCATTTCACTGTGAAAAACATTTACTATGTCATGTTTTTCCCAATTTACCACCTTTGGTAAAATACCTTTTATCTTATTCCTTTACTTCCGTAAAACCTTTGGATAAAAAGTTACCCAAATATTTCTTTCACGTGCATCTTTCCATTTAATTCCTTTCCATGGAATTAAACATTAATCTCTTTAATTTGTAAAACTTAAATCTTACCTCTATAAAACCTTTTCACCGTGAGGAGGAATCTCATTTATTAGAAATTCCATAATTGTTGTTGAAATGCACTACTGGAAAAATGTCGCACATAAAACATATGATAAATGTTTGCATTTATTGTATCGGGCTTGGGCTAGAGTGGTTTAATCCAAACTACTTTTACCCCAGATATGCACCATGTAAAAACACATGTCCAGTTTATTCCTCGACCCACCTTCACATAATTAACCTCCATGTTAATTCTATGCTCGATATGTATGTGCACCCTTCATCCAACCTTTGACTTTTCCACATTTTAAATTTAGATTCTTTCCCATGATTTGACGTGATTCCATAAATTAAATATTGGATTAAATATTAATATCAATATTTTAATATAAAAATATTTATATTAATAATAGTAAAACCTTTTTCTATTTTCTAAGGACTTTGGGCATACGAGACTTAACACATGACTTTGTGGATAGGATAAGGGTGCTTAATAAAAGGAATTTTTTTATTTTCAATCGGAATATGAAAATAAGGGTAAAAATGAATGAAGTGATGCAACTATGGGATTTAGATATGCGTTAAGGCTAGGTATAGGTTTGGGATATTTGCCAAATTTTGGACTCATGGAGGACATGACTATTTTGGATGATTAGTTGAGTAAAGGATTTAGGTGATGGGAGCTTGACGGAGCTGGTGAAAAAGTTTGAAAATCTAAGTGGAAAAATAACACAAGGACAAGATGCTTTGGGAAAAATTAATGCAAATTAGAAGGTGATAACATAGGCTCCTATTGGGGATGCTATCCTCCCTGTGAGGTAGAAAAGAATAGTAGACCACATGCCTTATCCATTGGTCTTCTCCCAAAACATCTGTGTGTACCCTTCTCTGACCTGTCACTAGTGTCTATTGAAAACCAAACTATGTACAGTGCTCTCAACTAGATACTGAACACTGAATATACCACTAAAATCTAACTGTACACACTATTGGAAATCCAAACTGAAAAATGATTGACCAACAAGCTTATTTTCACACTCTTATCTACTCTAAAACTACTGAAATGAACACTCAATCAAGTGGTGCTAAAGTGCCAATGCAACCAGTCAAGCAATTGTCGTCCCGATTTTTCTTCGCTCACATCTTTCTTAAGCAGGAAGACAAATGTAAAACATGGCATCTGGAAACAAAGGTTGAATCCAAAACCTGAGCTTATGAATGAACCAAACTCCTCCTTCACTGAAGATCTTAATAGGATGGCCACGGGATCTTGAAAACCATGAAAAGTCATTTCTTCTTGATGAGCAAAAACAAAAAGACAAGCCTCTTTCATAAGTGTTTGTTTCTCTTTCTCTATTTTTTTGGTTCAAAGAAAATTTTCAAATGAAATTGCAACAATAGGTTTGTCTACTTTTCTATGCATCTCAACAAAAACAATCATACATTCTTGAACATATTCAAACATGACAACCATATTATGTGCATCAAGTCTATCCTCTTGTTCATCAAACAATTCTAATTTGGTTTCATTAAACTTATGGAAATTTGTTTGAGGACTGTCATTTTGACTTTCAGATGAATTAATGGAAATAAGTTTATGCTCGTAATCTTCTTACAAATGTCAAAAGCTAACAACATTCACTATTTCACAGTCTAGAGTTCCCATGGATGCACTTTCAAAATCATGATTTTCAAATGAATCAAATAATACTACTACCTCTTCATTATCTTTTTGTATTTCTGATTGAAAAATGACATACGTTGTTTTGTTGCTTTCTTGAAACTCTATGTAATTAGTTTTTTCACTACTTGAAGTCTCCACAGATGCAGTTTAAAAATCCTCATCGATGTTTAGGGCACTTAGAATTTGAACAACCACATCATTCATAGGGGAATAACGACAACTTTGAAACACTCTGTCTTGTTGGAAATCTTCATCAAGTTCAGGAGAAGGAAAATGACTTTTAACAACAATTTCTTGATCAGCTTCATCTTCAGCCAAAGGAGGGGATACTATTTGTTGTTCGGATGAATATTCATAAAGGGATTCTATGATTTCATCATTCATACACTCTTCGTCACCAAAAACATATTCAAGGTACTTAATGAAATGTTCAGAAAATTCACAACAATCTTCAAACACCAATGATGAAGAATTAGATTCTCCATAATGCTTAAAGAATGTTATATGTAAATCTTTAAGAGATTATACGCTGCCTGATTTTAAACCTTCATACCATAATTTTTCTTTCCCATCTAAATTAGCCATAAACATTTTCATCAAACAATCCTCATGAAATTCAACCCCCAACTTACACATGTGCATGTGAAATCTAATCAAGTGCAAGACAACATCATTTCCTTTCCCATCTTCGAATTTAGGCAAATATTTTTGCCAATTTATGTGAGGAATGTGATTTGGAAAGCCATGAATATGAGAGAGATTCATTGGAGCATACCTTGCAGATATTGAAATCATCTTCAGATAGTGGAGTCGCCAATGATGTTTTGGAAGCTGGATTCTGCATTGAGAGTGGAGTCGCCAGTTAAAATTCAAATTTATTGATTCTTCTACCAGTGGAATCACCTTCAAACTGATTTTTTGATGTGTGGAGTCGCCAGAGTAGGAATACAACCAATATGTTCTTAAGTACATGTTTCTGTCAGACCTTAGAACTCAACCATGTCATTCTTTCCCAGGGAAAATTTTTCAATTTCGTCCCCAAGAATGGGGCCAAATGTTATGCAAGATACCAGATATATAAATTATGCAGAACATAAATGAAATGCTAGAAATGACAGAATAACAGTAAAATATCCAGCATAATCTTCACAATACATGAAATAGCAACAGAATAACACTTTGATTCAGATAGCAATGTTCACAGGCCTCTTCGAGGGGGAAACCTCTAGTCGAGTAGAGATCTATTACAATAATCTCCAAGCTAGGGTTTTCATACCCTTGACCCTTATTTATACTAAATATGTCTATTAAGAGAAGCATATAGAGGAAGATCCTTCTAGAAGCGGAAGCTTCTATTAGGTATTCTTACATCCGCCTTATTCTATTTTATTGAAAGGTCTTATTAATATTGACCTTTATTACATCCGAATACATTGATATACCTATGTGCGGGTTAGGAACTTAACATGTCCGCCCCCTTAAAAACAATCTTGTCCTCAAGGCTTGAGATGTGGAAACTGCTGCAGAATGGTAGCTGGTTCCCAAGTGGCATCTGCTGGAGTCATATCTTTCCACTTTACTAGCACTTCCTTGATGGTTCTCTGATGCAGGTGAAGCTCCCACTGGTCCAAAACTACTTCTGGTTGTAGCCAAATGGATCCTTCTTCAGCTAACTCTGGAAGGTTGGTTTGAATGTGGCACCTGGTTCCAATCACCTTCTTCAAGCA
>ML777466.1:535461-564073 GCA_009831015.1 Picea engelmannii | reverse complement strand
TGATAGGCCATACCCTGTTATGCCAATCTTGTATCTACTTGCTTTGGGCTTTAGGGAAGTATATATTGTACAAAAAAAAATTGACGCAGTGGTCGAGGAACACTGAGTCAATATTCCTCAATGAAACTTTTTTGATAAGCCTTTCCCTCAAATCCTTTTGTCTTATGAAGCTTACCTAAAGAATCCAGTGAGGGTGATTGCCTCTTTTCCATTTGATGATCCCTAGAAGGATTCTTCAACGAATCCATTAATGATTAAGATGAACATGGCTTTTCAATGGGACCCAAGAAATTTTAAGCCCTTGGATATGAGTACAATTATGGGTTTCCCTCGACCAATTCCATCGAGGTATGAAAAATGGCTCCCTAGATTCACTGGTAGTGATGGGGTTAGAGCTGACAATCACATGGATAATTTTTTATCTTTCTTTCAAATCCACCCTATCAGTGATGATGTTGAGGATTTGAAAATGAAACTTTTATTTTCCACTCTTCATGGAAATGCTAGGAAATGGTATGATGATCTCCTTGATTCTAGAATCACATCTATGGATCAGATAGAAGAAAACTTTCTCAATAAATGGGGTATTAAATTGGAAGATATACAAATGCTACAAAAAATACTTGAGTATGTAAAACAAACTGAGAGTGAGAATATCAAGGAATTCCATACTATGTTTGAGAACTTTCTATATCAGATTCCTAGAAGCCATCATCATGGGAGCAAGTACCTTGTTAACCTCTATACCAATGCACTCTTAGTGCATTTAGGGTTTCTCCTCAATAAAAAGGGGCCAAAAAAAATCAATGATGCCTATCACATGGCCATAAGAATCGAGGTGAATATCTCTTTGTTAAAGAGAAAACACATCCTTTCTCTAGAAACCAAATTTGATGACCCCAAAGATACTCTAGATACTCTTAGTATGGAGAGATTAGCTTCCCTTGAGATATTTTAAATAAGGGAACAAGTCATCGAACAACAAAAGGTTGAGGAGAGGGATCCTAATGAGGGTTTCCAATCCCATGAGGAAGAGAAAGAATTTACTCATGCTTCTACTGAGGATGATGAAGACATGGTTGAAGAGAGAGAGCCTGAAGATATCAAACACGATGATGAAGTATTGATGTATTCTCCTCCCTCTGATGAATCCATCCAAGAGTCTATTCCTCCTGCATAAGAAGAAGAGGATGAGGTTAGTCACTTTCCTTTTCAAGTTTTTGATGATACCTTATTCTATGATTCAGAGGGGGAAGAAGAAAGGGAATACTTGGACAAGGTAGATCCTCCTTATTATGAATTTGAAGATGTAGAGACAAGTCATGAGGATGATACAATGACGCATGATCTTTAATGAAGTTATCCAAATCCTTGAAGCCCCTGCAGAGGAAGAAGTAAACACAATAAGTTATTTCCCTTTCCAATATTTTGATGATGCTTTATTTTATGATTTGGAAAGTGAATTAGTGTTAGAGGAGCCATTGGATGTTTTAATCCCTTCATGTTATGGTAAAGGTGATGACTTTGTTGATAATATTGACGAGTTCATACATGTTAGGAAATGTAAATGGGACGTGATTGGATATGATGGGGATCTCATTTATGACATTGAGGGTCATTTCCAAAAGTTTCCTTTACAACTATCATATGAGGTTACTACTATTTTTGACATTTGGAAACAAGATGATGATATAATTACAAAAGTTTTCCAAGCACCCAAGGATTACCTAGTGCAATATTCTCCTGGTGATTTTCGATCATACCTTGAAAATTTTGATGAGTATTCCTTTGAGCACTTGTATTTATTATATGAATAATATTATCAACCAAAATTTTTCTAATATCTTGATAAAGGTGAGGACATTTCTTTCCCAAAGAAGGATACTTGTAACAAGGTTTACCAACCTCCTTCGATTATTTTTCCTTGCTATGTCACTAAGCATGCAATTGTAAAATATGTCCCTTGTCTTGAGTTTTCTCTGAGGAAAATATTTTTTTTAGAATTCAAGGGTAGGTTGAATACCTCAAGAATAATTTTAGTATCTCATTCTTTAATCCTTCCCTTAAGAAATTGTCATTCATCCTCTAGGTTCTTACTAGTCCCTTCTCAGACCTCAGAATGTGAACGTGTCCAAGGTATCCAACTTTCAGACTCTTTGAGTTAGTCTTTTGAAACTTTGATTTTTCATGATCCCTTTCTGATATGGATGATTAATTTCATAAGAGTGTGAGTTGGCATAATTGTGTCCCTCTCTCCCGCCTCCATAAGCTAGACTTTATGATTTCATAAGATACAATACATTTTCTAACTCATGTTATTTTTGTGCTTGACTTATCATTGTTTTGGTTTATGATGAAGCACAAAGGCATGTATTATGACATATTTCTAGGATGTTTTTATTGGTTATTTGAATAGACCTATCATTCAACCAGAAGGTAAGTACAAATAGGTAGGAATTTGTATCCATTGTATATACCATCTGCATATCATGCTAGTATAGTTTCATTTTCACATTGTATTTTTCCATTATGTATATATGCATGCTTATGATGCTCTTTATTTCATTATATTATATATGATCAGATAGGGGTGATATCACCACCATGATGATTACTGATACATTTTTTGAGATCTAGAAGATACATGTAATACTAGAGATGTTGAAGTTCTCATGCACTCTACGGTGAACACATGTGCCTAGGTTGGATCCAGATGTTATCCCTTATCATAGGGATAATTAAGGAGATAATGTATCGAGGCACACATGTCATAGACATAGAGTGATGAGAGCCAGATGTCCTGAGCATGGCCTTGGAGGGCCCATACTTTCTTCAGTGCATCCCACCTATCAACATTAGTAGCGTCCATCCCACTAGCCTAGTCCTGATGTACTAGTAAGTCTTTCTCCATCAGGTAATGAGTCTGGGTATCTTTGTATGTGTCACTCCAATTTTTTAATAACTTGAATATGTTGCACTGAATTATCCTTCATTTCATAACATTTTCTTGGAAATTCTTCTCTTTAACTTATTCATACCTAGCAGGGTGAGATAATTCCTTGCTAAGATGATTCCCCTTTAGGATGAGTTTCCACTGGGTGGGTCTTTGAAATGTCATCGTCCATTCCCTCCATACTTACCACTGTTGTAGGAAAATCTCCCCATGGATAGGTAGATTGCCTCAAAGAGCTAGACCCTAACTCTAAGACAAAAATTTCTTAACGTGGACACTAACTTCCTTTTAAATCTATACAAACTAACACATGAGAAGGAAGGAGAATAGTAGTACCTTTTTATCGATGTTTGTCCCTGCACGCTCCAAAACGATCTCCAAACTCTTGCTCCTTGATGAGTCCTATAGACAAAAAAATTATGACCACTTCCTACTCTATTGATATTAGTTTGAAAACAGATCTATCTATCAATGATAAGTTCATGTAAAATTAGACACAAACTAGAAAGAAACAGGCCAAGCAAATTATATTAATGAGGACAAAACATTTCTTATAGCCATAGATGAATTACAGCAGCTCTGCCAAGTCCTCCTTATCTTCCCCTTGCTCAAAATATCCACGATCCAAATGACGATAGCTTCACTTATTGCTCCCTAAGAGATCATAGGTCTCTTTCTTCCAAATTATCTCTTTTCCAGCACCACTTATGAGATCATAAGTTTGGTGTAATTCTTCTTTTTCCAGTCCCTTTTCACCATTAGAAAGATTGATTATATAGCTTTTGGAGGGGCTTTAACCACTTGAGATATCCTTGGGGAAGTTAAGGATTTTCCTCCTTCAGTTGAGGATCTGCCCTAAGATCATGGATGGACTAGGAATTCAAGCTCAACTTCCTTCCAAGAATGAAAAGATCCTTCCCCCATTCATCTCAACAGCTTAACTACTACCCAGAATAGGTATCACTCCCTCAAAAGGACCATCAGAGTGTTGTATCACTCCCTAGTAGGCTTTAGGGGGGCGTCAGCGCTCTCAAAATCCATAGAGCTCCCTCAAAAGGGCCATAGGAGCTTTATAACACTCCCAGATAGTGTAAGGGGGAGCGTCGATGCTCCCATAAGAGGTATAGGGGAGTGCTCTCCTTCAAAAGCTAGTTTTTTTAGTGTTTTCAGATGGAAAAAGGTTTGCAAGCCTATTGACTCATTTCTCCTCTTCCAAATCAAATGTTTGAGGTGTTTCAAGTGTCCTTCTCATGTCATTATAGGCACGACATAGGCATCATGGCAGTATGCTTCCTTGACACATGCGACACTTGTGAGAAACATGCGACACTTGCGACCTTGTGAGAAAAATGTGACACTTGTGACCTTCATAATGACGACACTTGCGACACTATCAAAGTGAGTATTTTTTATGTGTAATAGATTGCCCCCCAAAGTATGAAGTTAAAGGATAGGAACTGATAACTGAAATACTTTGTAGACTTTCAAGCAAGGGTATAGATGCAGAGATCCTGACAAAAGTTGCACACAAACATCCAACAAATATTATGACATGTTTCAAACCCAAGGTAGGCATACCTATGCTTGGGTGATCAAGACTTGCAAGATATGGCTGCCATAAAATACACTGCGGATCCATAATTGTTATGATAAAAAGGTATAGCCACTGAAAATACACTGTGGATTTATATGCTTATGACATGAATTGATCGTAGCCATGAAGAATACACAGTGGATCTACGAGATGACAAAACATAGCCATGACCAATACAAAGTGGATCTATGTAGCAGTATATGTGTCATTGTTCAAAAGAAACTCCTACGCAACCTGGGAAAAGTACATATCAAAGTGATCACTCAACCGAGGGTCTTCTTACCGATCCCAATGTGGTACGAATCTAACCATGTGAATAGATGTCCTGATGTCGAACATGGCATAAACCACTTGATTACCTATCAATGGTGTAAACTGTTAACAAGTGCAAGGGAGATCACCATTAATGTCAATGATTCCCAAGGTACTCTAGTACATTCCAACGAATGTGAATGGATGAGCTAGAGTCGAACATCCGTGGAATCATCCGATCAAAGGTCAATGATGTAAACCTATTGTCGAATGTGAGGAGGCCTGCCCTTGAGGCATTCATGTCCCAAGGTACCAACTGGTTTTTAAGCCTAATTCCTGGATAATGTGCTGAGGTCGACAGGAATAGGCTCGTTGAAGGAGGGCCTTAATGTATCCCCCATCAACAACATGAAATAGACACAAAGATGTAATTGGTAGATCAAATGAACATGGACTGACACGGGTATTGAGACAAGATATTTGTGATGGTTGACTCTTGAGGCAGATACTTCCCTTGAACACTTAGGCACAACAACAAAACATGACATGGACCAAATCTTGATGATGCAGTGGATGCTGTGACTTACGTCAGGTGACCCAAAGGAGTGAAAGAAAATCAAAGGATTGGCTCATTGCACAGGTTCAGTGGATTATAATGTGTGTAAAAAACAAAGTGCCATGTTCAAGGGCGACTCAATGTTTGATAATGTTCAAGAGACTGCTTGGCTTGCTTCTTTCAATTTTTCCCCCATCCAAATAGATGAGTACCTCTTTTTGATTTAATGAGCTTGAAGAGGATAACACATGCTCAATATAACTCACCTTCGGTAAGTTCCTCTTCCTTTGTTTAACGAACTGGAAGAAGTAAGGGTTCGATCCCATATGGGCCTATCGATGTTTTGTTTAGCGAGTCCAAAGACAGAAAACTCGAAGGTTTTTCATGATTATAGAGTCTAGAAAAACACTTAAAAGAGAACTCTCTTAGTTCCTTTTTCGTAAAGTAATCTGATGAGACCGAAAAAGAGATAAACTATCACTCAACAAATGTTTTCTTCAGATACTTTAATGAACATGAAGAGAACAAGGTCGCTTGGTAAACTTTTCATGTTTAGAGAGTCTGAAAAGAACTTAAAGATGACTCCACTATTGTCCTTTTTCGTGTATCCATACAGGTCCGAAAAAGAGATAAAAGTCTAACCGGATGCATTCTCACATATTTACGAGCACGAGAAAGAACAAATACTAAGCTCGGTATGCCCCCAGCATGAAATCTAGTGGATTAGCTCCAGAATGATTATCAAAGGTTGGAGACATGCCCCCCAAGCTTCAATTAATTCACCAACTCTGAGGTAGTCACCAATTTCTATGCTAGATGGAGAAAAAGGATACAGGTGGATGAAATGAAGGTTCAAAAATGAGACCTAATGAAAGACTCGACTCGACATCTATGAGATCTGACGAAAGACTCAACTTGAAGGGAGAGGTGATTGTTTCATTTTTTAATGAGCTTGACACAGGAAAAGAACTATGCTCAAGGTTCCAAGTTCGATCCCCAGATTATTGTTTCATTTTTTAACGAGCTTGCTACAGAGAGGAAAACTATGCTCAAGGCCTCTATTTCATTTTTTAATGAGCTTTCCATAGAGAAGAGAAACTATTCTCATGACCTCTGTTTCATTTTTTAACGAGCTTGCCACAGAGAAGAGAAACTATGCTCGAAGCCTCAGTTTCATTTTTTAACGATCTTGCCATAGAGAAGAGAAACTATGCTCGTAGCCTATGTTTCATTTTTTAACGAGCTTGCCACAGAGAAGAGAAACTATGCTCATGGTTTCTTCTTTGATCATGGCTTCCAAGAGTATAATTCTCTAGAAGGATACCATGTCAAGGGACAAAACTCAGTCATGGATTCCAAGAGATCTTCGCTGGATGGAAGAGAATTACTTTGGAAGGAACACATGTCGAGGGTCATGACAGGGGTAAGGAGATCAGTCTCCAATAACCCTACCAAAGAGATCACCATGTCAACTACCGGATCCAAATTATCGGAAGTTGAGGTCATGGGAGACAACGCCACATAATTGACATGTAGCGGGGGTGATACTGTCTGCATATAAGAACCACTTAGGGAGGTAACCTAGTCAGGGACGATGAATGAAAGTTGATCAATAGTCACAATTCTTCCATCGTGAGGGAAATATATCACATGAAAAAGGGTGGATACAAGAGCTTTCATAGCATAGACATAATCTCTCCCAAGGAGTAAAGTGAAATCCAAGGGGTCTCGGACTACCATGACATCAATAAAGACAGTTTTCCCTCCCAAAGTTACAGGAAACTGAGGAAGGATCCCTAAAGGTTGACTAGTTCTTCTGTTAAAAGCTAACAGATTCTATGTAATCGGTGCAATTTGTGGACAACCCAAAGCATACCAAGCAACAGAAGACAAAATACTAATGGATGCACCTTCATCTATCAACGTTTGAGGAACGTCCCGACCACGAACCTGTACTGTAATCTGGAAAGGAATGTGAGAGGGAAGATGAGGTCTAGTTATCACACCCCAATAAAAAAGGATGGCTTCAGTACTTGGAGGGGGTTTCATAGGAGAAAGAGGAATGCCCCCCGGCATGGTAGAGTCTATATTAATGAGAAAAACATGGGAAGTATCAGATTTACTCTCTAGAAGGAGAGTAGGATCGACCGATGATTGGATCAGATCAACCAATGGTGGACTTGGATAGACCACTTTAGCACTCTTCAGAGGAAGAGTGGGACTGACCGAGGAAGAGACTGGATCAGTCACCATGGAACTCATCAAAGGAGGAGTGGGATCGACTGATGATAGAACCAAATTGACCACTTGAGTTTCATTCTCCAAGGGAAGAATGGGGTCGACAGGTAGAAACAGATCAACCGATTTGGTGTCACTCTCTAACGGGAGAGTGGGATTGACCAAGGATGAAAACAGATCGACCACTTTGGTGTCACTCTTTTGATGAAGAGCAGGGCTGATCGATGACGGAACTGGATCAGCTACTTGGGTTCATGGTTCAATCAAGGAGGAAACTAGATTGACCACCTGATCAACCAGACTAACCGGGGATGGAACTAGATTGACTAGTCCATCAACCAATGATGGGTCGGAGGAAAGCTTACGATAACCTTTTGTAAGTTGAAGTTTTTCCAAAAGAGAAGAAGCCTCATCCATGTGAGGACAAAGGTGAGAGTAATGATTACCTTTACATAACATACAAGGGAACTTGACAGTTTTCTTCTTCTTACCAACCTGGACATCACTAGTTGATGGGGTATCATCGACATGACCAACAGAGGCCGATGACGTGGAGGACCACATTTCTAAGACCTGGGTAAGACAGGGGAAATCTCTCAGGAAGTGGTCACCCTTACAAATGCTGCAAGGGAATTTGGGTTTTGGATTCTTCATTTTAATCTTGTTGATATCATCAACACTCCTAGTATTATTAACAGTAACTGGTTTCTTAGAGCCAACATATGATGTTTTGGGGGCCTTTGTTCTTTTTGGGTTCTTCTTCTTCTTCTCTTTCCATTTCTTCTTCTTCTGATCAACCTGGTTACTTGCTATAGATCTTTCACTAGGCGAAGAAGGAGAAATGGAAGGAGACTTAATGGACGAAGAAGGTGAAAAGTTGACATGAGGTTGATGTGTGGGTGGTGTACTGACATCCAAAGTGTTAGGTGCAACTGAAACATTGGGAGGATTTGGGATCACCGAAGTGGGGAACAACCAAACCGGTAATCCAATAGTGAGTCCTGGAAGACTTAGTGTGGCAACATATGGAGGACCAAAGTTTCCAAATCAAGGAAAGGTATAAGGTTCCCCAGAAGAAGGGGTTCCTCCATTGGTACTCCCAGGATTCGATGCCATTAACACTGACTCGACCTAAGGTCCACTAAGTGAAACAAACAACACACGCTAAGAATCTAAGAAGCAAACAATCAAACGAACCTTCCTACGATGAAACCACTAGTTGATTATGAAATCCAACGTCACAAGATCAAAATAGGGAGGGGCGGGGATAGAGCGGGTGGATCAGTTATGTTGGTGATCTGCTTAATGGACTTACACCTTGGTGTAAGCTTCCACTCAGTAATTGTGGATTTACCCTCCAAGGAGCCCAAGTGAGTTTGACCAAAATCTGTTCCAGGTACAATGAGACTTCCCTTCACCGTCACCTTATGTGAAACCCTAAATATTATGGCTACTAAGGTCGCCAAATCGTAGTCAACCCCTGGGTGGGTACAGTCGACAGTCCAATTGGAATGTATGGGCAGGATAACAAGTCCGAAATCAACTTGAAAGGCTTCCACTCAACATTTTGGGTATACCTTCCAGTGACCCCCAATATATGATCTGACCAATACAAACAATTGGGCCACAAAGGGATAATCTTCGTAACTCACCTGAATGCGACCTCGTGTATAACCCCTGTGTGAGAGGGGGATCCCAGTAAGCCAATACGACAATTGGATTTAACTCTCCCTACCGAAAGATACTAAGTTTGTTCGATAGCTTTGGAAAGTTATTCTTTCACCCTATTCCAAAGCCCTACACCTTAAACTAATGTAGGTTTGCTAACAAAGATGTAAAAAGTGTGATAAATTTTAGTTAAGCGTTGATTTTAATGGTTGTTGTTTACTCAGAGGGTGTACGAAAGTGAAACTGATGCAATGATGACTCAATTCCCAAAAATGTGCATGAAATATGATAAGCAATCATTTCTTTTCAATGAATACCTATTTAAGGGAAAGAGGAAGAGTTTTTTTCACTATCAAACACTTGATAAGGAATTCCCTCAATCAATTTTGTTCTCAATCAAATCCAATATGATGCTACAACATTTTAGAAATTCAAACTAATATGCAAACTAATCATTAATATGTACTTTTGTCGTTTGTATGAAAATGATAATCAATTCAATGCAAAACTTGTCCCGCCAACTACCCTTTCAGATCAAGGAGATTCGGACAAGAAAACGCAGATTTCACACAAAAAACACACCCTTTTGCAATCAAACAAGAGAAAGAAAATAAAAAACGCAAAAGGAAGGAGAAAGAGATTGGATCATATTACCTCAAATAACCAAATGAGAAGAGTTACAGACTTCAAATGTCCTTCACTAGAGTTCCTGCTCAGTCGGATAGGAGACAAGAAAGCAGGGGATTGATTTCAAGCTTTCAACAACAAAACTCAAAAATAATGAATAAAGGCATAAAATCTAAACAAAAAGGTGTTTACTTCTCAAGATGAAGGATGTCAAAGGTCAAAGGAAGACTCATTGAATCACAAAGCATCTCAACAAGTGAAGAAACAAGGTTTAGACCTCCAAAAATTGCAATTTTTGAAGAGATTTTGGGCAAAAAAGGGGTTGGTGCTCTGGTATAAGGGCCACCAGAGTGTTATAAATATTTATCTAGCATATTAAGGGAGCGCTGGTGCTCTGCTAACAAGACAGAGGAGCGTTGGAGTCCTAAAGCTCAGAAAAAAGTCCAAAAAACCCAAAATTTCAATGGAATTTTTCCAATCAAGATGAGTGTGATGGAGTGAAGAGTCAATTAGAAAATGCAATCAGATAAATGGGGTGAACAAGGTCAGAAAACAATCAAAGTGTAAGGAAAGTTCTATGAGGAAAAAAAAAAACTAAGAAGGTTATGATTCCTCCCCAGTGGAGTCCCCAGTTTCTGTTGTAGGAAAATCTCCCTGCGGACAGGCAGATTGCCTCAAAGAGCTAGACCCTAACTCTAAGACAGAAAGTGCTTAGCATGGAAATTGAATTCCTTTCAAATATATACAAACTAACACATGAGAAGGAAGGAGAATAGCAGTACCTTTTTATCAATGTTTGTCCCTGCACGCTCCAAATCGAGCTCCAAACTCTCGCCCCTCGCTGAGTCCTGTAGACAAACAAATTAGAACCACTTCCTACTCTATTGATATTATCTTGAAAACAGATCTATCTATCAACAATAAGTTCATGTAAAATCAGACACAAACTAGAAAGAAACAGGCCAAGCAAAACAGGCCAAGCAAATTATATTAATGAGGACAAACCATTGCTTACAACCATAGATGAATTGCAATAGCTCTGCCAAGTCCTCCTTGTCTTCCCCTTGCTCAAAAGATCCACGATCCAAATGATGATAGCTTCACTGATTGATCTCTATGAGATCATAGGTCTCTTGCTTCCAAATTATCTCTATTCCATCACCGCTTATGAGATCATAAGTTTGGTGTAATTCTCCTTTTTCCAGTCCCTTTTCACCATTAGAAAGCTTGCTTATATAGCTTTTGCAGAGGCTTTAACCACTTGAGATATCCTTGGGGAATTTGAGGATTTGCCTCCTTCAGTTGAGGATCTTTCCTAAGATCATGGTTGGACTAGGTATTCGAGCTCAACTACCGTCCAAGAATGAAAAGATCCTTCCCCCATTCATCTCAGCATCTTAACTACTGCCCAGAATAGGTAGTGCTCCCTCAAAAGGACCATCAGAGCATTGTAGCACTCCCTAGTAGGCTTTAGGGGGGCGCTGATGCTCTCAAAATCCATAGATATCCATCAAAAGGGCCAGAGGAGCTTTATAACACTCCCAGACAGTGTAAGGGGGAGCGCCAGCGCTCCCATAAGAGGTATAGGGGAGCGCTCTCCTTCAAAAGCTAGTTTTTTTAGTGTTTTCAGATGGCAAAAGGTTTGCAAGCCTGTTGACTCATTTCTCCTCTTCTAAATCAAATGTTTGAGGTGTTTCAAGTGTCCTTCTCATGTCGTTATAGGCACGACATAGGCATCATGGAAGTATGCTTCCTTGACACATGCGACACTTGTGAGCAACATGTGACACTTGCAACCTTGTGAGAAAAATGCGACACTTGCGACCTTCGTAATGACGAAACTTGCGACACTATAAAAGTGAGTATTTTTTATGTGTAACAACCACTCTCCATAATTATTCCTCTCATTTCCCCCCCACCTTGGTTCAAGCATTGGGTTTTCCACGCTAGGAAGGGTTGTACCTTGCCTTGTGGGAAGAAAGGGCTAAAAGCCCAGAGGATAAAAGTACTTGGAAAGAGTTAAAATAAAAAAATGAAACCTTTGAGATGTCTCGCTCAAGGATTCTCTAGAAAGAAATAAAATGCTTCTCTATAAGAAAAGGGGACCGATAAGATAAATCAAAACTCAAGGTAATGGTTGGTGGATGGGAGATCTCATCATGAGCCAACCTATTAGGTCCATGGGCATGTAGAGGTATGACACTACCATATATCTGGTCACTAAGCTAGGGTAGTGGCTCTTGGTGGCATGGCTAAGAGAAAGGGGGTCTCATCACGAGCCAACCTTCTCATTTCCATGAAATTATTGTGGGTAATGTTGTCACCTTCAGTCACCAAACCAAGACATTGTCCCCCAGCTTTTCCCTTGAAAAGAAAAAAGACCAAAAGAAATAAGACTAATAATAAAAGGAATTGAATGGGATTGGAAAAAATGGCATCCATGATGAAGTCTATCACACCCTCTATAGAGACACCCACATGCAAGACTTACATTTCCTTGTTATCACTTCACCCTCTACCCAAAAATTCCCCTATCCCACTTCACACACACTTACATGATCTAGAATCATTATCACCTAGGAAACACCCCAAACCTAAGGATGATTATCCCAATAGGACATCCTTAGACCTTCTCCAAACTTGAATTGTTAAAATGTATAACATCTTTGAGCATTTGTCTAGGTGAAGGGAGTTTGATGCACATGTTTGGGTAGTTTGAGTATTAGATGTGATTGACATTTCTATGATCCCTGTGAATTATGATCCCATAGAGGGTGAACCTTTTTTTGTTGCAGGACGTTTCCCGATGGATAGGTACATATGGGGGAATGAGTAGGTCATACCTCCATGGGGATGAAAGACCAATATATGGATGTTGTAACCCCACCAGGGGTAAAGAGAAACCAGAGGCTTGCACCAGGAAGAAAGAAGGAAGTTGCACCAAGGACACTTCGACAGACCTAGACCTAGGGGGTTTTTTCCATTCCACCTGGACATTGACCCTTGAGAGCACATGACATCATCATTATGAGATTGACATCATCTAGAGTTAGGGTTTACAGTTATGATGGGAAATTGTGTGTTAGTTTGCACGTGTGTAAGAAATCAGAGCCTTTGGAGGCCAAAAGCCCTGCACTTTAGGCCTAGTGTTCCCCCTTAGGGGCATGTTGACAGGCGGAAATGACCGTCCGTCAACTGGAAGAATGAGTCTGGTCCTGGGTAGTCTAAATAACCCAAGCCATTTGGTGTAACTCATTCTAACAGGTTTAATGGCTCCATTAGCCAATCTAAAGTCCTAAAAGAAAATAAACAAGAGAAAGAAATAATTAACTAATTACTAGATACTATGAATTATATATGTGCATATGCTCTATTATAACTATTGTGGCAGAAAATATACAAATATCACTTATGTACATCATTTACAAATTGCAAGTTTTAATCGAAACATACGAAATCAAATGAAAAAATTATTTATGTTAAGAAGTAGATAAAGAAATCACATTTAAATCTTTTATGTTTTCCTTTATAAATCTAACTAATCTTAAATTGAAAAAACTATGAAATGCAGACATGTGGGTAGTCAAAAGTTGAACCGTACATTCTGGTTTCATTAATAGGTAAATGAAATAATTAAGAAATACAAAAGAGATAACCTATTTTCTAGTTAGTTAGGTGTATCCAAGAGTCTGTATGAGTGAAGAACATCCAACTGTCGCGTCCAAGAGAGAAATCTACAATGAACTTTATGAGTGTTCTGAATAAATTCAAAACATGTATTGGCAGTTTCGGTTTAATGACAGAGGAGGAAACACAAATATAACCCTTTGATCTTAGAATTGCAGATAATTACAACAAGATAAATCTAAAAGTAACTTATGCATTTCATCATTCAATTAAAATTCAAAGATAAATACTACCATTCTAAGTGGAGATATGACCATAGTATTTACATCCAGAGCAACAAATTATAAACGATATTTATAATATTAATATCCCAAACATAATATATCATTAAGTCTAAAGCTATCAGACCCATTAATGTATTAGGATTAACAAAACATAAATGAAAACATCATTAACAATAGGATAAAACCAAAATGCATATATGTTGTTTCATTAAGTCTTGAAATCACCTATCCATCGTCTGCCCTCAGCCAAGATGATTTCCATTACAAAATATGGAGTATTTAAATATTTTATAAAAGATAAACTTCATATCTTCTACGATAGGATCAGATCTCAAAAAAATCTAAAAGTTACAAATATAGAGGGCCTAAAACCACTCATTATCAAACTATATCTTCAAAATTTATGAAAGTTTTCTCCTATTTACAAAGTAATAAAAAAGGAGATAACTAATCAACTAAGTCCAACATGCTCCATCTCATAAGATCAACATTAGATACATCCTATCCTGAAAAAATGAAATGGACAAGTCAAATATTTTATTAACTAACAATTCCTAAATTTTTTATGAGAAATTGACTTGGCTATAGAATCTCTCGATTCTGTAGCCCATCTTATTATTGGTAACATAAATCCAAATAGATCCAAATTGATTAGAAAAATAACAACTAAATCATAACTGTGATTAAAACCAATCTTATCATTTAACTAATAACAAAAATTGAATCACAATATCTCAGAATTTATAACGGCCTTTACACTGTCAATGTTTTTTTTATAATGAAATTGCCTGTCTTTTTGAGATGCTTAACTTGTCTATATTCATTCACCTTGAGGTCATAGTTTTATTTTATGAGCAATTCATTTTGGGTTGTGAGATTATTTACTGTCTGATTTTATAGTAGGGTTAGGTTTGACAAGAAATTCATGCATAGGGGTTTCTATAAACTCAGATCCAACACCATGTTTCCCGAGTAAAAACTGATCGGGTATTGCCTCATCACAAGGGTTTTTCTTCAAAGGGTCTTCTTTTCATTTGAGAAATCAATTTTTTTCTCTATCAAATTCTTTATCTAGCATAGGGGTTTCTGTAGGAATCGCTGTAGCAAAATAAATAAATAAAATGCTTACCTCAACCAAAATGGAAATTATGAGAAATTTCCCTCTAAAGGATGAGACATATCTTTGAAACAATCTAGTTTCTAGAGAAAATTCCCAAGATGAAGGTAAAAGGGACCATTTCCAAAATGGGTTTTAAAGGGTTTCAACTAATTCCTAACCATTTTCTCGTAAATGCACTCGCAAAAACGTGTCTCTGGCATGCAATTACAGGTTTGTCTAGACTGTAACAAGAGCGAATCAAAACAACTGTGAGTTTATATGGTAGTGGTAAGAGAGATAAGTCTGAGTGAATACCATGAAAAAAAAATAGGCAGAGCACCTGTGTGATCACAACATACATATGAAGGTCTTGGTTATGGAGTTTGAACACTCTTGCTAATGAAATATCTGAGTACATCACACTACACAAACCCTTAAATCAAAATGAGAGGCCTGTCAATTCATCCTCCTAGCCAAAACAAAGTATAAGATACCATTTCGGTGCATTTAATCCCCACATCACATAATGGATATAATCGATTTGCAAAGGGTTGGAATGGGTATGTTTTTTACAAACCATATGTGAATCAATATTTGGTATAATAGTTGATTTACAAAGGATTCAAAACACATAAGCTTACAAATCCAAATGAAAAACAACATAAGTATTATATCGATACTTGATAAACTAAAAAAATCATTCAAGTAAAAGACATGAGGTATATGTGAGCACATTGAACCTTTTGGAAACCAAGCTTTGGATAGGGTTATAATGCGAAATTTAAGTTTCCATGCCTTATTCATGCTTTCAGCCATGAATCAGGCATGAAAATGCAAGATAAAAATAAAACAAGAATAATCAAACGTCTTTTTCATAACCCAATAATCACCCTTAAATAGTAATATTTACAGGATGAGGTGAAGGCAGCTACAGGAGGTGTCATTTGTCATTCAAAATAACAAAAACATGTAGGGCTTCCAATGGTGGCGACTTAATGGGAGAAGCAGTTATTTTTGTATCACCAACGAGTTCATATTAGGACTGATTAGAATGATTAAAGATCAAAGAACAACTGAAGGAAATCAAGCATCTCATTCAAATTCCAACAATTATCATACAATCCAACTTTAGATATCTTTCTGTTCAAATGAAATCCGATGACAAATTTTAATTATGAGAGAAATGATATTCAAGCCAATGGCTCTGATACTGTTGATAGGCCCACTGCTTCCATCATGCATCCATAGCCTCGATAGGGATGCCGATTTTCCCACTCTGACACCTCTACCATGTCCAGGAATTTTCAATACAAAATGAAGGGAACTTAAATATCCAAATTTATACCTAATAAATTTCTTGAACCTGACATTGCTTCACTGCCAGCAGGCCTATTCAGTACCCTGAAGAAGTTGTCTTGGCATCATGCATGCATTTACCCACTGCTAGCAGACCTGTTCAGTATCTCGGTGGGTTTACAGACACTTCCCACAACTCTCTAGAAATTATTTTCAATATGACATAAATTTAATGATTTTTAGAAGAGCAGGGCGATGCTGAAAATTTCAATTTTCAGAACACTTGATATTTTCTAGCCTTTAATTTTTTTCTTGATAACCTTCATTATGATCTGAATTTAGTTTTCTGATGAGACTAATTTTTCGACGATAGGAAGGAATACTTGAGTTGTTTTCTTTAAAAACAGGGACAGCATAAAGATCTTTAATGATGATTGTGTTTGCTCATGATTATAAAGTGAAACCAGGAAACCTACTTTGAACATAAAGTTTCTTTAGCTAGTCTGTATTTCAACAATTTACAACATTGATGCTCTGAAAAGACCTTGACTATTTCTTTATAATGAGGCATTCTAGTTTCCCTTCATGAACTAAAAGGTGACACAGACATAAATTTAATAAAAAACCAGTAAAAAAACACACAAAATGAAAAGAACCAAAATAAAAAATCAAAAGAAAACTTCAAACAAAAAAATATGTATAGTGAGGTGGATTTGGAAAAATCAAGAGAAATATCTCTTGAGTGGCTAAAAAAAATAGAAAAATCATCATTGACATGAATGCAGCCCTAGTCATGGCACCTTGGATCAAGGTTGAATTTACAGTTCAGATTTACTTATCTCTTTACTTTTCATTTAAGATTTTCATGATGATATTGTGTTTTTGAAAAGAAATGTTCAATTAAAAGCAGAGAGAAAAGGGTCAAAGTGGACTTCCTTGACAACAATCATATGATGTTTCTCTCGATGCACCCACTTATGTTCTTTAACTGCATTATTACAAAGATAAATAGTGAGAAATAAAGCTAAAAAAAAACTTTCTCCTAAACCTACTCTAACTACTAAACAAATAAAAATACTATGTGAAGTCATGCTTCCAATGTAGCCATCGGAGTAACTCCAATCCTGCAATGGAAAAAAAATCAGCTATTAGTAAAAAGAATGGTATTATATCAAAAAATGACAGAAATAGATCATACTTACCTTCATAATCATCATTTAAAAACAAAGCAAGTATGATCTTACCATTCCCTTGAAATTTCTTGATGTATGAATCCTCCAACCCTTATGCAATATTGTCGTGATATGAGTCATAATGGCATGGAAGAGTGTAAGTAAGTTTGGAAAACTTGTCAAGATTATGGGGACCTGACATAACCATCAACCAAGGCTGAAGTGCCCCATCCTCCTGACAATTCTCTACGTGTTCATTAATTTCTTCACATGAAGGATCTAAAAGAAATATGTCATGTTTACTTCCTAGATATTTAGGTAAAAACAAAGCAATCACAACTTTATCTTTATTATGAAGTTTTTATATATATGAATATTCAAGCCATCCTAAGATCCTGTCATAAAAATGAGGATGCAAAATATGACTTTGATGAAATGAATATATCAATAGGGAACACATCATAAGAAGATTCGTGACATCAATTAGATTATTGGTTTGAATGCTTCCTTTGATGAGATTGATCATTCCAAAATGTGAAGCATTAACATTAAAATTCAAGCTAATCAAAGAACGAATATGCAATGTAGAATGTTTGATTTCCTTAAGAGAGAGTGCATTGTCTTTTTCAAAAATAAACTATGTAAAATCATCTCACAAGATGTCTTTTTCCCATGTGAGTGATGAAAGTGAAAGAGCATCAAATTTGACTTCATAAATGTTATGTTTGGAATTAATTTCACAAAATATTGGCATATCGAAAGGATATGATTGTGGTGGAAAAGAGTAGGATGTTGTGGGTAAAGTATCAAGTCCACTAGAATCTAAGAAGAGATCAAGGTATAAAGAGTAAAAGGAATCAGAAATAAGCACATGAAAAGAATCCTTTGAGCAATGATATTTAACAATGGTATTCTCATGACATTTCTCTTCACTTTCTTTAAAACTTTCACTCTGTCTTGGTGATAAATTCTTCAACATAATATGATCATCTAGATTTGCCTCCTGTATGATAGATAATTCAAAACTTTTGTGACAAATGTCTAGTCTTTCCTGTGGATAAAGTACATTTTGAGGATGAAGGTTTAAGGTTTCTTCTTCCAATCATAGAGTTACATCTCTAATCAGTTTCTTGGGAATGTTAGAATACTTAAGATTATTTTCCTCACCTAAGTGTTCTTTAATAACTGAGTTTAAGTATTGTTTAGAGCAAGAGTTTGAAGAATATGGAAATTCACCTTGACCCAA
Source organism: Picea engelmannii (assembly GCA_009831015.1). Classification (NCBI taxonomy): domain Eukaryota; kingdom Viridiplantae; phylum Streptophyta; class Pinopsida; order Pinales; family Pinaceae; genus Picea; species Picea engelmannii. The sequence goes on along the minus strand of ML777466.1, from coordinate 545,461 downwards.
CATCAAATCTTCTTCCACGATGGTCGAGCACTGAGTATACAATGATTCAAAGGAAAAACAAGTTTTATTGTCAGTAAGAACCTTTTCAATAGGTTTTACCTCCTTTGCTTGTTCAAAATTTTCGGATGGATTCTTCTCATCTCGTGAACAAAATTCTTCTCGCAATTTAGTGATAGGATTTGTAACTGGTTCATCATTCACAATTGAACATGACTAGATGAAGGGGATGCAAGCATCATAGAGGAGATTTAGTATAAATGACATGTCATCAAGATTAAATTTACAAAGAACATGATGGGTTCTTGTTGAAAATCCGTTAGGAAATGAATTTTCATTGATTAGCAAAGTCTGAAATTATTCACATAATTGATTGTAATCATAGATTTCAAAAGCATCTAAAAATTCTTCTACAAATTGAAACCAATAAAAAATATGATATGCTAGAAAAGACTCAAACCAATGTTTAATCTGACCTCTAAAAGTAAAAGAGAACAATCTGCACAAAACTTTTAAATCATAAATGTCATGTTTGATGCATTTGCACCAAAATTTGTTAAGGTGGTCTTTAGCAGATACATCGCCCACACCATCAAAGGTGAGTTTGGACAAGCGAGAGACTATCTCATTGGGAATATCTGGTAATGAGAAGTGGAAAGCATGTTACAACACAGTGATTTGGGGAGCCATGGGGAAATTAAATATATTCGAAATAAAGGCTCATACAAGGCCTTCTTGTCAGTCGACCCTCCTTCTAGTGCCATTTGTTGACGGGCGTAAATGACTGTCTGTCAACTGGAAGAATGAGTTTGGTTCGACATTGTCTAAATAACGCAAGATGTTTGGTGTAACTCGTTCTGATGGGTTTAATGGCTCCATTAGCTAATCTAAAGTCCTAAAAGAAAATAAACAAGAGAAATAACTAACTAACTAATTACTAGATACTATATATTATATATGTACATATGCTCTAATATAATTATTGTGGCAGAAAATATACAAATATCACTTATGTACATCATTTACAAATTGCAATTTTTAATCGAAACTTACGAAATCAAATGCGAAAATTATTTTTGTTAAGAAGTAGATAAAGAAAGAACATTTAAATCTTTTCTATTTTCCTTTATAGATCTAACTAATCTTGAATTGAATAAACTATGAAACGCAGACGTGTGGGTAGTCAAAATCTGAACCGTACATTTTGGTTTCATTAATATGTAAATTAAAGAATTAAGAAATACAAAAGAGCTAACCTGTTTGTTAGTTAGTGAGGTGTATCCAAGCATCTGTATGAGTGAAGAACATCCAACTATTGAGTCCAAGAGAGAAATCTGCAATGAACTTTACGATTGTTCTGAATAAATTCAAAACATGTATTGGTAGTTTAGGTTTAATGACAGAGGAGGGAACACAAATATAACACTGTGATCTTATAATTACACATAATTACAGCAAGATAAATCTGAAAGTAACTTATGCATTTCATCATTCAATTAAAATTCAGAGATAAATCCTATCATTCTAATTGGAGATATGATCACAATATTTACATATAGAGCAACAATATATAGACGATATTTATAATATAAATATCCCAAACATAATATATCACTAATTCTAAAGCTATCAGACCCATTAATGTATTAGGATTAACAAAACATAAATGAAAACATCATTAACAAAAGTCTAAAACCAAAATGCATATATTTTGTATCATTAAGTCTTGAAATCACTCATCCATCTTCTACCCTTAGCCAAGATGATTTCCATTACAAAATATGGAGCATTTAAAGAGTTTATGAAAGATGAACTTCCTATCTTCTAAGATAGGATCATATCTATAAAAAGATCTAAAAGTTACAAATATAGAGGGACTAAAGCCACTCATTATCAAACTATATCTTCAAAATTTATGAAAGTTTTCTCCTATTTACAAAATCAGAAAAAAGGAGATAGCTAATCAACTAAGTCTAGCATGCTCCATCCCATAAGATCAGCATCAGATACATTGTATCTTGAAAAAAAATGAAATGAGCAAGTCAAATATTTTATTAACTAACAATTCCTAAATTTTATATGAGAAATTGACTTGGCTACAAAATCTCTCGATTCTGTAGCCAAACTTATTATTAGTAACAAAAATCCAAATCGATCCAGATTGATTAAAAAAATAATAACTAAAGCATAACTATGATAAAAACCAATCTTACCATTTACCTAATAACAAAAATTGAATCACAATATCTCAGAATTTATCATGGCCTTTACACTATCAACATTTTTTTATAACGATATTGCCTGTCTTTTTGAGATGCTTGGCTTGTTTGTATTCATTCGCCTTGAGGTCAAAGTTTTCTTTTATGAGAAATTCATTTTGGGTTGTAAGATTCTTTACTGTCTAATTTTATAGTAGGGTTAGGGTCAACAAGAAATTCATGCATAGGGGTTTCTGTAAACTCATAACCAACACCCTGTTGCCCAAGTAAAAACTGATCGGGTATTATCTCATCACGAGGATTTTTATTCAAGGGGTTTGCTTGTCATTTGAGAAATCAAAATGTTTCTCTATCAGAGGCTTTATATAGCATAGGGGTTTCTGTAGGAATCATTGTAGCAAAATAAAAAAAAACGCTTACCTCAACCGAAACAGAAATGATGAGAAATTCCCCTCCAAATGTTGAGATATATCTTTGAAACGATCCAGTTTCAGGAGAAATTGCTCACATTGAAGGTAAAAGGGCCCATTTCCAAAATGGGTTTTAGAGGGTTTCAATTAATTCCTAACCATTTTCTCGGAAATGCTCCCACAAAAACGTGTCTCTGGAATGCAATTATGGGTTTGACTAGACTGTAACAAGAGAAACTCAAAACAACTATGAGTTTAGATGGTAGTGGTAGGAGAGATAAGTCTGAGTGAATACCATGAAAACAAAATAGGCAGAGAACCTGTGTGATCACAACATACATATGAAGGTCTCGGTTGTGGAGGTTGAACACTCTTGTTAATGAAAGCTCCAAGTACATGACACTACACAAACCCTTAACTCGAAATGAGAGGCCTGTCAATTCATCCTACCAGCCAAAACAAAGTACATGATACGATTTCAGTGCATTTAATCCCCACATCATGTGATGGATATAATCGATTTGCAAAGGGTTGGAATGAGTATGTTTTTTACAAACCACATGTGAATCGATATTTGGTATAATAGTTGATTTACAAAGGATTCAAAACACATAATCTTACAAATCCAAATGCAAAACAACATAAGTATTATATCAATATTTGATAAACTCAAAAAAACATTCAAGAGACATGAGTTAGATGTGAGAACATTGAAACTTTTGGAAACCAAGCTTTGGATAGGGTTATAATGCGAAATTTAAGTTTCCATTCTTGATTCATGCTTTCAACCATGAATCAGGCATGAAAACATAAGATACAAATAAAACAAAAATAATCAAACGTCTTTTTCATAACCCAATAATCACCCTTAAATAGTAATATTTATAGGATGAGGTGAAGGAAGCTACATGAGGTGTCATTTATCATTAAAAATAGCAAAAACATGTAGGGCTTCCAACAAGGCCTAACGTCATCCTAGAATGGCATGTCGTCACCCTTGAAGATGAAATAGGGTTTAATTAATGATATTTATGTAAAATCTAGGTTTTAATGTAGTTTGGCCATGTTAGCCTTTTTATGACCTAAGTGTAATTAAAGGTCATTGATATTGTATAAATAAGAGAGAAAGCTCTCATTTTTTCATCATTCACTCATCACACAAGTGTGAGGTCTAAAAATTTGGGCCCTTTTCAAGGGTTATTGGCTGAAACCTTAGGCACAGTTCTTGGAGGAGGCTAATTTTGGTGTTTCTTTGCTATTTTCATGGTGGAAGACATTCAACTAGGGTTTAAGATTGATTATTCTTGGTGAAGTAAGTAGAAATTCTGCATTTATTTATTGTGAATGAATGTTTATGGTGAATTTTACTTTTTCATGTCAAAGATTATGAAATTTCTTTCTTGAAACCCTAGGAGAAAGTCATAAGTTATTATCCCTTTCTCTATAATTTTCTACTTGTTTAAATTTCTCAAGGAGCACCATATCTAGAAGTAGATACTAGAGCCCTACCATTGTAGCACTCTGGTGACCCTACCTGTATTCCATGTTGCATATTTTGTTTCAATTTGTCTAAGGAAATATAAATCGCCAGGGCATAAGTTTCCTTACTTTCTAGCAATTATATTTAGGAGTTGGATGTTTGAGGCCTTGGTTTACCAACACCTCTCTCATCTTATCCACCTCCTTTTGGCTAAGTATTATCATTGGTATTACCCGTTAAAAGTTTTTTCTACTATCATTGACTCCATTACCCTAGAAGGCACTAGTCTATCCACCACTAGTGATTGATTGATCAAATTACTCTCAAACTATCTTCTTTGGAACATCCACTAACTCCTACTAACCTTAGATTAGCCTAATTCACTAACCAAGTTGTTGTTGTTGAAAAATATTGCTACTTCCATCTAACAACAACAAATTAACCTTAAAAATAACATGTTATGCTAGCTAGACATTGCTAAATCTGCTTGTGACTATATAATATCACTTTGCCTACTTAAAGTTATTATTTCTAGTGTTTTCTCAAGAATTTTGAAGCATAATTATTGTGGTTGTTATAAATTTATCATTTCTATTGTAAATTTTTGTACCACTACAATATTATATCAGCTAGTATATTTTTTAAAGATTTCATTGTCTCATTAAGCACTAATATCATTTTGGTACTTGGAGAGTGCCCTTTTTCCATTTTGTTGTCTTGTTCTAGGCTGGTAGACAACACTATTTATTTGCTTCATCTCTATAAGACATAAAATAACCCTTTGAAATTGAGTGACCTCTGAGAGGGGGGGGAGGGACTTTCTTACACTTTGGCCTTAGCCTTCTCAAAACCTTAGGTCACTGTGGATGTCTCCCCTGTAGTACATTTATATACTCCTAAATATAAAGGGGTTTCTTATTAAGGTGACAGTGATAGGTCACCCCATGTTACACTAATCTTGTATCTACTTGCTTTGGGATTTAGGAAAGTACATATTGTGTGATAACATGCTTCATGTCTTAAAGGCTTCTTCACTTGGATTCATGGATTCAATATTCAATCAATATCAAGGCTTATTTACTTGGATTCATGGCTTCAAGGATTATCTACTTGGATTCATGGCATCAAGGCTTCTTCACTTGTCTCCATGGATTCAATACTCAGACAATCTCCCTTTTTCACAGCCACGTCATCATCATCATCATCATCATCACTATTACATCCTTATCATTTCTTCCACATCATCGTCGTCAATGCCACTTTGACTTTAATGACGTCATTTTATCAACATAGAGAGGTATGGACGGTAGATATGATGGAAAATAAGGAAAATGACTAAGTATGGAATGTGGACCTTGTTGATGATTACGGTTGTGTGAGACATTCTCTAGGAAACAGACTAATTTATTTGACCTGAGAGAGAGCCATTGAGAGGGATGTGTGGTTCATATCTGAGACAGATCTAGAAAGTAGAGATGGCATCCTCCATACAGAGAGTTGAGAAGAACTCGATATGACTCTCTTCTGTAACACAATGAGAAAGGAGATCTGATGAGTTGGATGTACATGTGGCTAAGCACAAGGTGAATGTGTGAATTCCCATAGACTTGGGTTCATCTTCATGAAATAGAGATGAAGATGATGTATTAGTATCCTCTGAGAAGAGAGTTGAGATGATGAATTGTAGATGACTCTCATGTGTAATTCAGTGGGAAAGAAGATTTTTTGACTGGATGTTCCTGTGGATGGGCACATGTGAATGTGATCCTAGTGCATGAGCACTAGTGAGAGTGGTTATCTTGTCTAATGTAGTGATATAGAGATATGTAAATCCCTATGGATGTGCCCCTAGTGGATGAGCACTGGTGGGTGTATGATATCCCTTGCTATATTGTTCAAGAGTCAGACCTTCCAGTAACCCTAATTGTAATGTAAAGGGTACAAGTCAGCCCCACCTTAATGTAATTGATAATTAATGTAAAATATAAGTAATTTGGTTATTATTAATTATATTTTGAGTTAGATAGGTCAGCCATGTTTTTCCAATAGACACTTCTATTGACAAGTCAATTCTAATATAAGTAAAGGTAGATTCCCCATTGAGGAATGATATCTTTTGTGTTTGTTTGGAAATTTTAGCAAGTATATCTTATATAGATAAGTGCACACCTCTCTTGGGTTCTAGTCTTATAGGGTTTAAAAGTACCCTCTTTTGTTCTAGGTTTTCTTGGTGGTGAAGGTCTTTCTCTTTAAGAATATAGCAAAGGAATTTGCTTGATTTTCTTCCCTTGTTGAGAAGGGTTTCCCAGGATACTTCTTTTGTACTTGTGCATGGTGTTTCTTCTTGTGATCTTGGTTGATGCAATATAATTGGTTATGGTTTAAGTAAAATGTTAAAATGGAATGAACTTCATGCTTAAACCTTGTCTATTGAAAAATCAACATGTTTTCAGAGCATAGGTCTTGAAGAACCTCTGCACAAGCATTTAAAAGAGTAAACCATCCTCCTACTACAATTTCGTACAACCCTCACTTAATTATCCTTTTCAAAACTTTACAAGTGGATGTTGAAGCTAAAACTTTTACCAAGTTTTATTACCTTCCTCAACGCATCTCCAGAGACCTTCAAAGTAAAATTACGAGGATTTTGAGTTTTTGACCCTAGGGTTTCTAGGGTGCTGAAATTTTCTGCAGAATCTTTACCTTAGGGTTTCTAAAACTTTTGAAGAAATGTTTCAACTCAACAAGAATTCACATGACACTCTAAAATTTTTATTGTTTGGAGTCATAAGCCCAACATAAACATTAGGTTTTGTAAATCCAGTTGGCCAGAGTTTGGGAAGAAATCCCAACAAATGAAGAAAAAAACTTTAGTAGAGGATAGGCTTGATGGAGAAAGCAACTTTAGCTACTGGAAGTCAAGGATTCAACTCACCCTTGAAGAAGATGACCTTTTGGATGTGGTAAAAAAACTTTACCAGATACAGGTACCAATGAAGAGAAGAACATAAGGAAGGAAGAAGCATTTAAAGAAAGAAAAATAATCATCTACTCAGTAAGAGATCATCTCTTACCTTGCATTTCCAACCTAAATACAACTTATGAAATGTATGAAGCATTAAAAGAAATGTTTGAAAGTGACAACACTCTCAGACCTCTTACCTTGAAGAGCCAACTTCAAAGTACCATGATGATGAAAGGTGATAGGTTTGTTATCTTCTTTATGAAGATATCAGATATTAAAGAACAACTAGAAGCCATTGGAGAAATCATGTTCGATAGAGAACTTATCTTATCCACTCTCAAAAACCTTTCAAAACATTAGAAGCCTTTTCTTCAAAGTATCAGTGGAGGACAAAGTATACCAACCTTTGATCGTCTATGGACAGACCGTACTCAAGAAGAATTCAGACTTAGAAATAGAGGAGTGGAAGAATCCCCTAATGAGAATCATGCTCTTGCACTTCATACAAATAAAGGAGGAATACTCAAGAGAAACTTCAGACAAACATTCAAAGATGATAAGTCTTCATTAACCTCAGGTCATAATCAGATAAGATATGTTTTAGAAATTTAGTGCTTCATATGTGACAAATATGGGCACTATGCAAGAAATTTTCCAACAAGTAATAAATGAAGACAATATGCTTCCATCATTGACATTGATCCAGACCCATCCCAAAAGAATGAAGATAAGAGAGATGAGAAGTATTTCCTCTAAACAAAATTTAAAGTTGAGCATGACTACAGATCCAGGTAAATTGGTTGATCATTAATTTTATAGTTGATTATATTCTTAATAAGTGAAGGGTATTATCTCCAGTATGGGAGCCCTCATAACTTGGAAAATTATCCCTGGTATGGAAGTCCAAACCTTATTGATTGATTATTATCCTGGTCAAAGAAGACATAAAAGTTATAGAAAGAAAATAAAAGAATAATTCCATCCTTTAGACTACAGAGAGAGTTACTTGACTCAAGAGGAAGTAAAAAAAGAGAGAGAGAGTAAGAGATAATACCTTCTCCCCCTTTAGCAGTTCAGAGGAAGACAGACAATATTACATACGTCTCAACTGCTCCAGTTGATATGACCAGAGATATTATAGTAGGGAAAAAAAGGCCTTCCTAGGTCAACAAAACTCTATAAGAAGGAAGAGAAACATACAAGTCCCTCAAGGGAAATCTTGAGAAAGAAAAAGAGTTTATCCAAGTTACCCTTTAGTCATGAACCACTTCATTGATTCTGAGCCTTGTTATCTTGGAGAAGCAATAGGAGAACATGTATGGAAAGATGCCATAATAGAAGAATACTTGTCCATATTAAAGAATGATGTATAAGATATTGTTCAGAGACCAGAAGGTAAGTTTGTGGTGAATTCGAAGTGGATCTATAAGATCAATCATGTAGCTAATGTAAGTGTCAAGAAATACAAAGTGAGATCTATAGCCAAAGGATTCCCACAAAAAAAGGGAGTTTTATATGATGAGACCCTTGATCCAGTAAGCCCTATACAATTCCATATGTACTACCATCCATAAGTTATATGAGATGGATAGATTCTTTATGAGTTTGGGTTTCAACAAGAGTGTTGTTGATCCAAACCTTTATTATTACAATATTGGTGAGGAGAGCCTAATTTTGATGATTTATTCAGAAACTCTTGTTGTTGGATATAAGTAAGCTTTGACTTCTAATTTCAGGATGAAGGATTTGAGTATGATGCACTACTTCTTGGGACAATAAGTATGATAGAGGACCAATGAAATTTCCCTGAGTCAAGGAAAATATACAGTGGGAATATTAAAGAAGTTCAGTATGACAGAATGAAAATCCATGGTGATGGATTTTAAGAAAAATATTGATGATGATTAAGACGAGACTGATCCACAACTGATTGGATCACGAATGTATCTAGTTGACACTAGACATGATTCATGTTGTGCATAGAATGTACATAGTAATTCTACGATTCAACTGAGACAGACTCACTGGACAACAACAAAAACATGTATTGAGATATATACGAGGCATAGATGGATATGGCCTGAGATATGCCTCCAGTGTGAACTTGAGTTTGTAGGATATGCTGATATAGATTGAGAAAAGAGTACAGTGGACCAGAAGAGAACATTCATTTGTTGTTTTACTGTGAAATTTGTCATGGTTTCTTGGTGCAACAGGAAACAAAGCTTTGTGGCCTTGAATACCACACAAGTAGAGTATATATCATTGAGTGTGCAAAGCAGTGTGACTTCATAAACTTCTTACATATTTAATTGATCATAAGATGGACTCTATGATTATAAATAGAGTTGTTTGAATCTCCTTGAAAAACTTGTGATTCATTTTAGATCAAAACATGTTGAGATAAAATATCATTTTCAGAGACATGATGCAAAGGAAAGAAATACACATGTCATACCTTCCTACACATGAACAGATTTGTTATAACCCTAAATTGCACCACACATGCTTACCTGGCATCAGGCCAACTCATATCCCTTGCTTGCCAAAGCCATGCTTAATAAACTCTTAAAAATCCTCTTAAAACAAGTGACATGTGCCCTAAACCACTACTGCACGCGTTGGAACGCTGACAGGCCTACTACTGCACGCGTTGGAACGCTGACAGGCCTACTACTGCACGCGTTGGAACGCTGGCTGGACTACTACATCCTGCATTTACCTAACAAAGCATAAAAATAGGAAAGTTGTCGATGGGACAAAAAGCTATGGGTCAGTTAACTGGAACTCCCGACCATGCATGGCCGAGAGTTTGTCCAAAACCCTAGCTCCTTCTAGCCTATAAAAGAAGGGGTAGGGGTACTATTTGGAGGAGGAAAAAGATAGCAAAGAAACTCTGCCCAATTGCCGAATCCATTTGTCCCAACCC
>ML777466.1:513341-535429 GCA_009831015.1 Picea engelmannii | reverse complement strand
CCTCAAGCCTAAGAAGAATTCAAGCAAAGCAGTTGGAGGACAAAGAAGAGGAGGAGCCCATGATCAGGATCAAGGAACGGTGGCCGATCTCTATCATTATTGTAAGTTGATTCATCTTGAGATTAATAAAAGAATACTTTTCCCATCCCAATGCATGAGTTATATATGATTTACTTGATTTATGCTTAATCTCTAACCCTCAAGTAGAAAAATAGCATGCATGTGTAGTGTTTTGTCGCGATTACAGGATTGTCTTTGGAAGGAGCAGAGCAAACAAATGGACAAAGTGCAACGGAGGATCTACACCAAACATCAGTAAAAAGGTTAGTAGGTATTTTCCATGCTTGAATGTGAAAAAGGGGTTTGAGTTTTGGGGTGATAGGTTAAAAGTGTTTTCTTTAAGGTCATGATCCACATGCAAGTCTAAACCCTAGCTTTCTAGTTCGTAGGGTATTATTTCCCCACAACAGAATTGGCGACTCTGCTGGGGAATTACTCTTTAGGGTTTTTCCATATTTAGTTGAAGGTTTTTGGGTAGTTCAAAGAATTAGATTTTCTATTTCTTTGTTTGTATGTTTTCTGTTAGGTCATAACTAGCAGGGAACCTGGTTCTTTGTACCAGTTTTTCCTTGACTATGTTTGACAGTGATTATCGGGACACACAGAGGTACACGCGGCCTACAAAAGGCCTGTACGCGTGTAACCTCGGCCCTAACCTCTTACAACCCTTGTTTGAACGCTTTCTGTATAATTTTCAGTAGCGTGTAGGAGTCAAAGAGCTTAAGAGGCAGTCCCCTCTTCCCTGTCATAATTATACATTCTCAGGGGGATTTCTGGATCTTGTTTGAGTCTTGTTGGTTCAAGGTCTTGTCTCAGTTTGCTTTATTGTGTGTTGTTATTCTTTGCAATTATTTTTCTTTGCTGTTAAAGAAGAAGCATCCAAGCCTTTAAGAGACCCTGGTTGTCAATACCAGAGGCCTTTTCAGGTTTGGGCTGCCTGTGTTTTGTTTTTTCTTAGCATTTATACAGACCCGTAGCCTGTGCAAGTTCTGCCTGCGAGTACCCGCGCACTGTTATAGCTCAGCACGTGTTTGCACGCATGCTGTTTCAGTGACAGTCGTGGACTTGACTGGTTTCTTTTCATCCTAGGTGGGGCGGTCATCCCCTCTTGTGGTGAGAAGTGTTCCTCTCAAGGGTTTGAGTCTAGGGATGCACAGTCAGTAGGTTAGGGCCTCTCATCCTTAGCTTGGTTTTTTCTTAGTTGATTGTTGATAAAAAAGAAAAAGAAAAAAATAAATATTTTTTTTTATGGTTTTTAGACAAGCGTAAGAGTCGGTGCTTTCTTGATTGCCATTGTGTGTCTTTTCTCTAGTTCTTTGCGATCTGCGCTTTAACCCAGAATTTTATTTTGTTTTCTTGGTTTTGTGCTTGTCAGCATTTTTCCTTTGCTGCTTCATTTAGCACTTAAATAAAAAAAAATTATCTCTTTTTCATATGCTTCTTTGTTTGAAAATTGTGTTGTTGCATCAATAGCTAAGAAGAAGTCTTTTTTCATAAGTTTTTTCAGTACATTTAGGAGCATAAGTAGCTCACAGATTGAGCAAAATTCCTTTATGTTTGCTGCATGAAATATTAGAAAAGTTGAAAAGAAAAGAAGTCTTTCTTAGTGAAAAGTTGCTGGTTTTTGCATATTTTTTGTAAAAGTTTTTGTTTCCAAGCATTTCTTATTCATTTTGCTTCGAGTCTTTACACACCATCATTTTCACTTTCATACCTTGTGATGTAAAAAATCCCATAAAAGCAACGCTAATTTAAAATCTATTAGACTCTTTTGTTTGTAGGGTTCATACACTAGCTCAGGACTAGGGCGTTGGAATAGGTTGGAGAGTAAATTCTCCAAGACCACTCAAACCAAACATTGGAGTCTGTCATAGGGAGTGTAGAAGTCCAGTTACATGAAAGTTATCTGGGACCCCCCTCTAACACAGGGGCTAAACACAAGGTCTCGTAAGGAAAGGTAGCGGAGATAACCCCTCCAAAGCCAGACTGAGCATAGTGGAGAACACATATCGAGGATTTGTTGATGGATTCCATCGTTTGAATTTGCCATGGGGCTTCGTGGGTCTTGAATACATTCGAGGTCCTTAGTTGTCTTCTATACCATTTTCTCTCGATACCCTTGACAGGTTTCGGGCTTGATACCTTGCTCATTGTGGTCTACCCGACTATCGACTGTACCCACCTGGTGACTGTTCGCGTGATGGAAAACTAGTTGCCAATATTTTCTAGGGACATACACAGGTGACTGCGGGGGTATACCGCGGTACCTAGGACAGACATCAGGCCACGCTTTGCAAATTATACCAGGAGGGTGCTTCCATTTTCGAGTTTCACTTGCACCGGTAAGTTTCTCTAGTGTTGGTTGTTGTAACTGTTCTTCCAACTAGGTTAGTGTTTGATTGATTTATCTCTTAGGGGCTTCTTTTTTAGTGTGTGTTACTGTTTGATCATGTAGAATACCTTAGCATGTCATGGATCTTCTCACACAGTGGAGGATTCAGGGCTCCGCTAGTCATGAAGGCTTCTGGGCCTGCCGCCGGTTGTACTAGAGCCACCCCCACCACCTTTGAGGCGGAGGCTAGACCAACAAGGGTCTTTCGAAGCAACCGGGTTCCAAACCATTGAGCTCGAACAACTCCCAGAGGAATCAATCACCAATCTTAGCTTGGTTGAAACCTCAACCACTGATACTTGGCCGCAAGTTATTGTACCAATTCAATTTTACGAAATCCTGTCAGTGCCTCACACAGCTATGGCAACAAACGTTGTTACTTCCTCTGGGAATTCTTTTATTCCCATCACTGTTGTCACCACAAGAGAAGCATCTCCTAACTTTCCATCATCAGTCCGAGCCACTACGGTCTCGACCGCAACTACGTCGCACAGTGGCCCGTCCCCATCTATTATGGCGGACACACCTCCCTTCACACCTAGTGCGACAAGCGCTCCATTCTCTTACGGTATGCCTAGTTCGGGCACAAGTCTTGCACTCACTCACTCCACTTTACAGACTTTGGGTCTGGGGGCAAGGAGCTCTAACACTCCTCTGCAAGGTCAACTTGGGGGCATTCCTGTCCCTTTTAATGATTTTCCTTACGTTGGAGGTCATATCTCTCCTTCGTCCCCTTCGCTTGGTGGTTTGCATCCGTAGTCCACCGGGAAGCCTGCACACACAAGTTTATTTGGAGCCGGGAGTCAAGGAACACCTACGCAAACTCATCTAGTAGGTTCGTCACCGTTTGTTTGGAATGAGACGTTTGGTAACAACACTTTCGCATCCACTGCTTTCCCATCTGGGGGCACTCCCATTTTTGGACAGTCTACTCCAACACAGGGTACTATTCCTACGTCGGGGGCACATATACCAGGACCTTGGAACTCAGGACAAGGATCCGTTCCTTCCTCTGGAATGTCATTCTGGGGCAATTCTTTCCATAGTCAATGGAACCCCGGACAGACTTCTATGCCTCTCCCATCAGGACCGGCATGGGGTAATCCTTTCCAAAGTCTGTCAAATACGATGAATGCCCAACATCCTATGTCCTTTATTGGGAATCATACAATGATGTCTCCACAGATGCAAAACCCTTACGTTGGTAAGGGCCATGGTTTTTACCAGAATCTGGGTCAACAGCCAAACTATTCCTGGCAACCTGGTGCCAGTCAAACTCCAGGACCCTTTTTCCTAGGCTATCAATAGCAACCCAAACTACCATTCATGGCGATGTTACACTTGCCCGATTTGACACGGTTGTTAAATGATCCTATCTGTCACGATCCGCATTGGCCTCCTATGCCAACAAAGTTGCCTTCAGACATTCCAAAGTTCTAGGCCAAGCCTAACGAAGATCCAGTTGATCACGTGACTACTTTCCACCTTTGGTGTTCATCTAACTCACTGAAAGATGACTCTGTCCAGTTACGATTGTTTCAATGCACTCTTATTGGGAGTGTCGTGAAATGGTACATCGAGCTTGATCGATCACAATATTATTCTTTTGGGGAATTGGCTATGGCCTTCCTTAACCATTTCCAGTTACCTGTGAGATACGACGCAGGCATAGAGCTGCTTGCTAATTTCGAACAGACGAAAACGGACCATATCTCTGACCATATCCGAGAGTGGTGACGTCGAAAGAGTCTAATCAAAGTACTAGCTCCACCAGCATTCCTGATTGAGTGGTTCATTAAGTCTTTAGTCCCACAATTATCCAAAGATGTTGCGACTTCAAGAGTTTTCTCCGAAGAAGATGCCATCATGAGGGCTCAACAGTTTGAGCTTATCTATTCTTAGTCTGGTTTATTATACAACATCCTCCCGGATGATCCACAATCAATACTGGATAAAACTAAACAGAGATTTGGACCACATTCCAATGGTATTGTTGGTTCGGCACAAACCAAGCTCGCTGAGCAATTTTAAAAACAATTGAAACAGTTATCTATACAACACTTAGCGGCCAGCCAGACTACTGCTTTGGCTGCTCCTCCTACCCAAATGTCGGAAGTACACTCCATGTAGATGACTAACCCAAAGGCCAACCAACAACCTAAAGGGAAGAAAAAACAACGAAAGAAGAGTAAGGGGGAGAAGAAACCCACTGATAATGTTGGCAAGGGCACCACGGAAAAGCGAAAGGCGAGGTATCCGTGCAACTTGTGTGCAGAAGACCACCCGACCCATCTATCTCCTCAACTTGTAGAGGGCCAGAAGTTTGTCACACAGCAACAACATGCCATGTTGACTAATCCCTTTTAGCATGGGAAAAATTTAACTCAATCCTCTACAAGCACCGAAGGGGGCAGCCAAGAAACCTAGCCTCCTCCAAACAACTCCTCATTCGCGAATGTATATATGGTTAGGGGTGATGCTTTAATAATGACTAGAACGCATGACTATAGTAAACCAAGTGCCTCTGAGAAGGGTAAAGAAGCTAAAATCCCATCTCTTCCTCTACAGATTGAGAAGAAATTGGGAGAAATGATGACACGCATTCCAAAGGGTGCATTTAAGAAAGCTTCTCACAATCCAAATGCAAGTGCCACCCAGAATTACTCTGTGGTGAAAGATTTATCCCAAACCCCTTGTGCTATGTTCTCTTTAGAAGTCCTCCAAAGTTTCCCTGCTCAGAGGAAAGACTTGTTGACTGCTTTAGGCTCTACTGAGACTTGTAACCCGGGTACCATCATGTTAGATATGACTGAATTGAAACCTCGTCTGCCTTACTACGTCGCGTTTCAGATAGTAGTGGCTCATCCCATGAAAACTTTTACACGGAATATCTTCCATACAGTGGTCGACGAGGGTGCTTAGACTTGCATCATGTCGTTAGCCTGCTGGAAATCCATTGGTCATCCCGAGTTGTCTCCATCACCTACTCTCCTTAATGCGTTCGACGGTCATTCATTCCAACCACATGGCATCATTCCTTCTTTCCATGTGCAGTTAGGTGGGAAGACCGTGTGCGTCGAAGTAGAGGTAGTCAATGCCCCCCTCGACTACAATCTCTTGTTAGGTCGTAGTTGGACTTATGCTATGCAAACGGTGGTCGCTACAGTTTTCCAAGTATTATTATTTCCACACGAGGGTCGGATAGTGACCATTGATCAATTGTCCTTCTCTAGACCTGACCCAGCTTTGGGGGCATCCACGGTTCCCATGATAGATAATCCTCAAGCCGATGTCGTTAACATAGGAGTTGGTTTGTTCCCATTAGTGATGGGTACTTTCAATTACCCACCTCCTCATGGCGATGTCAAGTTTATATCGACTCACCACAAGGCTGATATTTTTCACGTCTTGTCGTTCCACACGACTTACTTTCAGGATCTGTGGATTCTTCCTTCCCCATCAGCCACGATGGATGAAACGGGGCACTCCGACATGTCCATGCCCTTGTCGGCTGCTGAAGTAGCGTACTCTTTGGTCCAACAAGCTTTAGCCACCCCTGATCCAGCTTCCACACAAGAGTTGGATCCACCTCTAGAGCCTATCTGGGCTTAGGGTTCTCTCGCCAGCACAGATTCGTTAGACTTAGTCTTGCCTTCTGACGAAGCAGTAATCAAAGCAATGACTAGTTCGGACAAACCTTGGGAATATCTTCATCACAGATCATATTTCCTCCCAGAGTTACACTGAATCGAGGTAGGAGAATTCACTGTCACCATGACAGGAGATCACCCATGTCCCATTAACCTCCTAGCTACCCAGGAAATTTATGCTGAGGGAAATATGGCGACTATCGCTGCCACTATACCTATCAACATCTCCTGAAACCCTGGCATCGTGGAGAATGTCTTCATCGGAGCGGATTTCTCCCCCAAAGAGGTTTAGATTTACATGGATATTTTCAAAGAATTCTGCGACATTTTTTCCTGGTCTTATGAGGAAATGCTAGGCATCGATCTGAAAATAGTTGAACATGAGATCACTACGTATCCTGATGCTAAGCCTGTCCGAAAAAAACTTCATCCAGTTAATCCTAGGAAAGCAGCAGCCATCAAGGCTGAGGTTGAGAAATTTCTCAAGGCATGGTTCATTTACCCGATTCATTTGACTCAGTGGGTGTCAAACCCTGTGCCGGTCAATAAAAAACAAGGCACGATTCGTGTATGTACTGATTTTCGTGATTTGAATAAGGCATGTCCAAAATATAATTATCCAACCACATTCATCGATCAGATCATTTATGAATGCGCTAGTTTTGAATCCTTTTTGTTCATGATGGTTTTTCAGGATATAATCAAATCCAAATCAAACCTGAGGACCAACACAAAACGACATTCATTTGTCCATGGGGTACATTCGCTTATCATAAGATGCCTTTTGGTCTCAAGAATGTTGGAGCCACTTTCTAGCGGGCCATGTCTTTTTCATTTCACTACCTCAAACATATATTCGAGGCCTATCTAGATGATTTAGCATCATGCTCTCACAAGAGAAAGGATCATCCTATGCACCTCTGACTAATCTTTGAACGTTGTCACTACTTCAAGATTCGCTTGAATCCCAACAAGTGCATCTTTTGCGTCACGTCCGGACGTTTGTTAGGTTTCATCATTTCAACAATAGGGATCATGGTCGATCCTCTTAAGGTGGAGGCAATAGTCCAGTTGCCCCCCCCCCATGCACAATCTTACAACTTCAAAGTCTTCAAGGCAAGGTGAACCTCAAGAAGTATTACTCATAGAACGGTCACTGTGGGTAACTTTTTGTATCATATGTATACTCTGTGTACTATTACTTTTTTACAATTCTTTTAAAACATGTTATGGACATGTCATTGATGTCATGTTACGTCAATATGGCATATGTCAAGTGAGTCCGAGGTGTTTGTTGGGTATGCAGACGGGGCTAGTCGACACAAGTGGAGGCTTGCCTCCACAGCTTGGGTAATCTTTACACCACAGGGTCAGTTGTTATCTTCATGAGGTATATGCTTAGGTGACACCACAAACAATGTTGCTGAGTATAGTGTAGTTATTGAGTTGCTTCATGACGCTTTGTCATTGGGTATCTCTCATCTCCGAGTCTATCTAGACGCTCAACTGGTTGTGTCGCAGCTAAACAGAATATACCGGGTTCATGACCTGAATTTACACCGACGATTCCTTAGGGTACGTCTCTTGGAATGCAACTTTGATTATATCACATATTTTCATGTTCCCAGGAGTCTAAATCAAATCATAGATACTCTAGCTAATCACATTTTAGATTGGCATCTTTCCCACATATAAAAATATCATGAACATAAACATGTAAATACATTCTTGTACACATAATCCATAAGACACAAAAAAGAAGTAAAAATCATATATAAACATCATAAAATCATGAGAGTACATAGATGGGTGGAATCACCTCAAAAGTGGGAACCATAAACGAGTCACTTGGCTTATGCCCTCAAAAAATATATACATATCGGTGCTCGGGGCACATAAAAGTCTAAAGTCTATTCAGGTCCTATGGGCCCTGTTATACTCATATACATCCTGACCCAAACGCCTAAACAATCGGACCCATGTCCGAGGTACCCCCACAATATGAGTTTACAGGGAGGGCGACAAGTCCTCTATCTCTGCCATGGGAACTGTGCGAATGAGTGTAGTAAAGTTCCACTCAATTCACCTCAGGAACCTCTCGGCCTCTCCTGCTGGGAGGTTCCCTGCTACTACTGCTCCTCCAGTGGCGGAAGCTGCGGCTTCTGGCCATGGGTGACGCCTATTCCGTGCATAGGCGGCAGGCCACACGGGTCCCACATCTGCATGCAATAAGCATTCACCCATCAAAAACTCTGTTATACAAAAACATGATATATATATCAAAAAAGACATAAAAATTACATATGCAAACAAAAAAAAAACTGGATAGGTGGAAACTTACCCATCTCTCCTTGCTCCTCACCAGGAGGCACTGGTATCGCTGGATCTCTGGAGAAATCGATCCCCGCATATGGGTAGTCCTCAATAGCTGGGATCTGCCATGAAATCCAGGAAAAAAAGTCATCATTGAAGGCCTCTACGGTCCTTCCACCACCCTGTTGCGGCAGCAACGCTGCCCATCTGCATATTGCGGGGAAAGTAGCCATATGTCCTCGTACTATCAGTCGAGGACTGAAACATGGAACTCTCTCAAAGAAAAATGAACACAGGATGGTCCCAAACCCGAAGTTCCTGTGTGTATGTTGTCTGGAAGCTGTCAACTGACCTGTCATGCTCGCTAGTAGTGTGGTACTCCAATCAAAAATTTGTGCATTCATGCACTGGATTGCATAGTTCATCTATGCACGCGAAGCCTGATGCACGGCTGTGGAGCCGGTAATCCGCCCAATGAGCGATAAAATAGTCTAAAGGGCGAGGCTGGTAATCCTACTAACGGGTACCGAGGAAGATCTCTGATCGGTCCCAGCCTCACAATACTCCTCTATCAGCTCCGAGACTTTGCTTGGCCCCGTAGGAAAAGTCTGAAAGTTGACTGGTTCCCCTCTCCTCGAGAGGCCAGTCAAAAAATAAATATCCTCGGTGGTGGGCACCAAGGATTGCCACTCTATCATGAAAGCCTCTGAATTAGGGTGCCAATAGTCAACCAGGGCATTCAACAACCTTGGTTGCATGCTCATAAATGGACACAAAAATAATTTCACTAAACCACACTGCGTCAGTACGGCCATAACATTTGGATTTGCGGCCACTAACTCATTGGCGGCCTCGTTCTCCCTCTCCCTCCACTAAACATATATCCTGCCAACACAACAAAGCAAAAAAGGGGGGATCAATACTTGTTTAAACCAAATTTTTCATCACGCGGGGGGTACTCGCGGCCTGTAGAGGCGACAGTCGCGGGTACCCGCGGGCTGTCCCTAGACAGCCCACGTTTTCCTAGGACCGACCTCTTTGAGGTCAACGACCACCCCCAAAACACACTTAAATGTAATAAATGAAGTATTGAATTGCAAGATAAGGGAGTTTGTACTTACTTGGTCCAAGCAGAAGTCCGTTTCATCCACCGTAGCTCCTGGTATCACAATCTGTGGCAAAGGGGGTCTTTTGACTCCAGAGTCAATTTCTGAATCAGCAATGGTGATAATGAGCTGCCAGCTTCTATTTATAGACTTTTTTGACTCTTTTTGTCACTTTTTTGGGCCCCTTTATCAGTTTCTTTATACCAAAAACCATTTAGAGTGATCCAGGAGTTATAGGGGAGGGATTTGATCAGGTATTGGGACAATTTTTATTGAGTTTCAAAAAATAAAAAAAATAAAAAAATATATCGACAGTCCATAAAAAAAAAAATTGTTCAAAATTCAACTTGAGCATATAGGGTAGGATTTCATCCCAACTGTTGCATCTCGTTGCCTTTTGTTCTTATGATATAGGATCGATCCCATCAGATTGTGGCACGGAACCGTCATATTTTCTCTAGAAGTGTCACAACTTGGTGGTAGAGCTTACCAAAACATGGATGCCCTATGTAGGTCCTGGTTGCATTATGGTGTCCATGCCGTTTCTAACAACACTGTAGGCTCAGGAGTCCGTATAGTCTTTCCTGAATATGAGTTTGAGCCTCATTCGCATGGGTCTTTTTTCACTCTTTGTCTTACCCTCTGGACTCCCAAAATATAACGGGTCTCCTTTTAAGCCCTTTTCAGACCCTCTAAACATGAAAAAATTGCCAAGCGATCTTGTAATCTTTCACGCTCGTTAAACTGAAATTTGAAGTCACGTCTGTCCGACGGTAGTTTACCCCTTTTTCGGTCCAGATGGTCAACTATATGAACAAAGGTATACTCTATTGAATTCCAATTCTTTAGAAGAGTATCCTCAGGTAATATTTTATTCCTTTTTTGGGTCTGAGGGACTAAATTTACGAAAAAGAAACCCCCCCGGAGTCCATAGTTAAGCTCTTTTCAGACTCCCTAAAATTGAAAAGATCGTCGAGTGACCTTATTCTTTCACACTCGTTAAAATGGTCCAGAAGAACATTCCTGACGGAGTCCATAGTTAAGCTTTTTTCATACTCCTTAAAATTGAAAAAATAGACGAGTGATCTTGTCCTCGTCACACTCGTTAAAATGGTTTTGAATTAACGTCTAATCGGTGCTAGTTTACCCCTTTTTCGAACCGACTAGACTATTTTCGAAAAAGGTACCCCAATGGAGTTTCCTTTTATGCTTTTTCAAACTCTCTAAATATGAAAAATCATCGAGCTTCCCTTCTTTGGGCTCATTAAACTTACATCGAAGGACGTTACCATTGAGTGTTCTATCAACTGCATTTGCATCCTTCACCCATCAGCCTAGTAACAGTTTTCCTATGCATCTTAACACCTTTGGCCACTGGGGGATTTTTCCCGAGTATCATTTCCCTAGAACATCAGTCTTGTCCTTGTGCCTTGAGCTTGTATGTTTTCCGTACTCATTCCTCCATTGTAACATAATATTCCTTTATTCTTTTTTCAAAATCATCAAAAAGAACAAAAAAATCAAATATACCCAAAAAAGAGGATTGGGAAAAGTATTTTCTTTATTGGCAGCATCATGAGTCACCCTTGGATAAAGCACATATGTCCGTTTGATTCATCAGACTATGGGATGTAGTACGACCTTAGGAAGCTTTTCTCTCTATATTGAGTTGTGTCCTCCACCGTTTGGTTACTCTTCCAAACATATGGAGAGTTTGTGTTGCCTCCTGCTTCATAGACTTATGATTAACAGATATGTTTCCTGAGTCTTATCATTTGTCGTGCTATTGTCCAAGGGAATTTTGTCACTGAGCCTGAATCGGCCCCTCTGTAATATGTCTCTTGTCTTCATATCCGGCCATCCTGAATGTCCAATCAAGTCTTTATTCGAAATCACTAAAGCCTTCAGTCCTATCATCAAGATTATCAAGTCCATAACCGACGAGCCGTCGAAGACCTCTGGGTAGTGAAGTCATACACTCATATTACACTCCTACTCGAGTTTTAGAATATTTTGAAGTTGTTGCTCGAGCTCTGAGGTACAGCCATCAGGCCGAATCAGCTTCTGGGAGATGGATACTTTATATGTATATATTTTTGATTTCGAGATGTAGCTCCGCTATGCATTGTTCATGGATACTCTTCATAGTTGTTTGACATGGATCTACTGTGTATTTGATTGGTAGCCATGGTTCTATTTTATCCTGATCATGGGTATGCCCGCCTCGGTGAGACATTTGATATTTTTTGCAGACGGCACCTCCTGATTCCTAATTCATGGGCTCACTCATTCAGCATATCAGTATAGATTGGTAAAGATTGGTAATGTATTTTGTCCATCAGATGCTCTTTTGACCTCACACATTAGGGGGCATCTGTTATAACCCTAAATTGCACCACACATGCTTACTTGGCATCATGCCAACTCATATCACTTCCTTGCCAAAGCCATGCTGAATAAACTCTTAAAAATCCTCTTAAAACAAGTGACACACGC
This sequence comes from Picea engelmannii, assembly GCA_009831015.1. Classification (NCBI taxonomy): domain Eukaryota; kingdom Viridiplantae; phylum Streptophyta; class Pinopsida; order Pinales; family Pinaceae; genus Picea; species Picea engelmannii. The sequence goes on along the minus strand of ML777466.1, from coordinate 523,412 downwards.
CCTAAACCACTACCGCACGCGTTGGAACGCTGGCAGGCCTACTACTGCATGCGTTGGAATGTTGGCTAGACTACTACAGGCCGCGTTTACCTAACAAAGCACAAAAACAGGAAAGTTGTCGATGGGACAAAAAGCTATGGGTCAGTTAACTATTATAGTTGCATGAGACATTCTCCAAGACATAGATGGATTGAGTCGATCTGAGAGAGAGCCCCTGAGAGGGGTGTGTAGTTTATATATGAGAAAGAGATGGAAAGTAGAGATGGCCTCCTCCTTATAGAGAGTTCATAAGAACTCCAAATGATTTTCATGTGTAACGCAGTGAGAAAGGAGATCTGCTGAGTTGGACGTGCCTGTGGCTGAGCACAAGGTGAATGTGTGAATTCCCATAGAGTTGGGTGCATCATCATGAGACACATATGAAGATGATGTATTAGCATCCTCTAAGAAGAGAGTTGAGGTGATGAACTCCAAATGACTCTCCTCTGTAATGCAGTGGGAGAGAAGATTTGTTGAGTGGACATGTATGCGGATGAGCACATGTGAACATGATCCTAGTGGTTGAACATTAGTGATAGTCATTCTCATGTGTAATACAGTGAGATAGAGATATGGAAATCCCTATGAATGTGCCCCTAGTGGCTGAGCACTAGTGGGTGTATGAGATCCATTTATATATTGTTCAAGAGTTAGTCCTGCCTGTAACCCTAATTGTAATGTAAAGGGTACAGGTCAGCCCCACCTTAATGTAATTGATAATTATTGTAAAAGATAATTAATCTGGTTATTATTAATTATATCATGAGTTAGATAGTTCAGCCCTATTGTGCCAATAGACACTTATGTTGACAGGTCAAGTCTAATATAAGTAAAGGTACATTCCCCATTGAGAAATCATATCTTTTATGTGTTTTTGGAAATTTCAGGAAGTACATATTCTTGGGATAAGTGCACACCTCTCTTGGGCACTAGTCTTCGAGGGTTTACAAGTACCCTCTTGTGTGCTAGGTTTTTTGGTGGTGAAGGTATTTCTCTTGAAGAATATAACAAAGGATTTGGATAGGTTTTCTTCCCTTGTTGAGAAGGGTTTCCCAGGATATTTCTTGTGTACTTGTGGATGGTGTTTCTTCTTGTGATCTTGGTTGCTGCAATATAATTGGTTATGGTTTAAGTAAAATGTTAAAATGGAATGAAATTCATGCTTAAACCTTGTCTATTGAAAAATAAAAAAATCTTGAGGAAATAGAGCATGGGGTGTAAGAAAAATGAGGGTAAGTAATGTGGGGGTAGAGTAACGAGGATAGATATAATTAGGGTAGAGATAACACTTCATCAAAATTTCAAAAATGAAGGGGGTGGATTCCTAAATGGAGGGGGGAAATTGGAATATCATGGGAATATGAACTATGTTTTATATTCAATAAAGTTTTGGACGAAGTTGACACATAAGGTTATTCAGTGAGAGTATGGACAAAAGAAATTTCCTTCTTTTATTATATTTTTATTTTTTTCTCCTTTTGTTTAAAATATAAACCATCCTCGTTATCCTTTCATGATGAAGAACTACAATATGAAGATGTTTTAAAATTTTTGGGTCTTCATGATCAAAAGGTGAGGATTATTTGGCACTTTACAAATTTGAACTTTTTTTAAGTCTCCATTTAAAAAACTGCATGGGTGTCAGGAAAACATATAAACACCTCCGCGGTCGAAATTTGTGAATTCAATCCCCCGAATCAAAATTTGTAACAAGTACTCATGATATTATTTTAGAGTAGAGACAATGATATAAGGACTCAATCTCTCTCTTATGAATCCATTTTCTAATAAATAAAATTTTTGCCGGTGTTTTTTCAAAATCGATGCCTAGTGTGAAATTGCATTGTCCCTTACTGAGAAAAAACCTAGTTATGGAGATAGTTGAATAAATAATTTATTGAGAAATGGAATCACAGAAGGTGGGTTCCAATATCTATAATATGTTGTTAGTAGTCCAATGAAATATAAGGTTTTTCCATCCGATCCCCAATTATAGTTTTGTGGGGAGTTGCAACTTGCTTCATGAAGCCATTCAAGGAGACATTAATAATTTATTTCGAGGGAATAAAATATAAACCGAGAAGAATAATTGATTTACGTAAGCTCCTACAAGTTTTTTTTCTAAGTATAACATGAGAAAGCTACCCATAATTTCTCAAGAAAATGATTTTCAAAATTGACCCATAGTGCAAAAATTGCATTGTCCCTCACTAAGCAAAACCCGAGTTTGGAGATCATCGAATAAATTATTTTATATGAAATAGAATCACAAGAGAGAGATAACCCTTTTTTTAATCCAATGTTAGGTATCCAGCAAAATCAATGATTCATCAATTTGATCCCTATTTTGATTTTATGGTGAGTTACAACTTCCTTCGTAAATCCATTTAGGAACACATTGAAAATTTGGTACGGGGGCATAAATTCCAAAACAAGTAATAGAATTGAGTTTTGAAAGATCTTGCAAGTGTGTTTTACCAAGTATTATATGATAACACTACCCAAAATATCCTAATCTGATTTTTTGAAAAATCGACCCCTAGTGAAAAAATTGCATTGTCCCTTACTAAGAAAAACCCTAGTTATGGAGATCATCAAATAAAGCATTTTACGGGTAACAAAATCATAGGAGAGTCATTCCACTAGTTGTAATATAGTTTCAGGGGTCAAAAAATATGAATGGTTCATCCATATAAGCCCATATTAGAGTTTTATGGTGATTTTCAACTCACTTCCTAAATCTATTTGGGGACACATTGAGAATTTGGTATGGGGGAATAAAATCCAAGATGAGTATTAGAAATGAGTTTTGTAAGTTTCTGTAAGTATTTTTGTTGAAGGCATGCAAGTGTGTTTGTCTTGGGGTAATTACATTACATGCATAAAATGAAATCCTAATTCAATTATTGTTTCAACAAGTAGATTTTCAAAAATTATGAATTCGTAAATAATTGTACTGTCGTCATTCAATTATCAACTACAAAAATTAAGGTTTTGTGGAATAAATTGCATCTACAAATAATATGGAATTGCATTTAATAATTAGTATTGGACATGAAAGAATGTTTCTAGGACATGACTTATTTATAGGGCAAGTTACATAGTGATATATAAAGTATTGCTTGAATCAATGGAATGCTAAAGATAATAGAAGAGACCTCGATTAAGATGATGGTTACTTGGGATATTGTGTAGAACTAATGCATAAATTGACAGAATCAAGTAACCATGTACTAGAACACGACATGAGTACTGCTAGGGAATTATGTTAATGTCATACCCTAACCCCCTTACTTAGATACTTTATTAATATATGAGACAACATTCCTTGAATAAATCCCATTAAATAGTTAGTTAATAGTCACTTGTTGTAAAAAGGTTCATTATTATTAATAAGGCCCAAATTAGTTTGTCCTCCCTCATTATAAATGGTCCATACATAGATACTATTCTCTATGAATAGATATATATTGAGTATAAGGTTATACATTTTTTTCAAGATTTTTTTTTTTTATTTAGAGAATTTCTCTTGGAGGTTGACCCCTTGAAGAAGCAAGTGAACATATCTCTTTATTTTGATTATCAAAGAGATCTTTCTTAGGGACATTTATCTTTATTTTTTATTTTGTTCTTGGGTTTTTCACTGCATTTATGTGATTTATATGAAATTTTTGGGTCAAGTACTCTACAAGTGGTATGAGATCTCTTTCTTTGGCATGAAGTGGGAATTTTTTCTTCTTATTTTTGTTGAGTTTTTATGGAAATAAGAGGATGGAAGCATTTAGGTCAATTTTTAAAATGTTTTATGATGAATTTGGAAAATCCATCCAAATAATTTAATTCCTCTCAAATAAATACCCAATTAAAAAAAACTTCATACAAAACAAAGTTCAGGAAGTGGAGATATTATCAGTTTAAAATTGACCCTTTTTTAGGGTTTTCTTCTGGGAAGGATGTGAATTTTGTAGATTGGATATATTTTGATAGATTACATAGATTTTAGTCAAACTATTGCCAGTAGATCTAGATAATTTGTGTCACATCATAATTTCTTTCATAATAGACATTTGAGAAGCATAGTAGAAGTTGTGGTCATTTTACATTATCGTCCTCAAACCCTACCTTGCACAAGTTATTTTTTGGTGATCTTCAAAGATTTTTCTTGGGTAAGAAAGATCATAATTTTTTTTTCAGAGACATGTTGGGACAATAACAAATTGATCTGTCATTCAATAGGTAAAAATATGGTAGGGGGGGGGGATATCTTGGTTCTTGAATTTGACACCTTTTGCGTTATCAGTCAGTCTCCTTTTATCTTATCCTTACACATGTTTACTTTTCCTATTACCACATTTATCCATACTTATATAATTAATTTGTTTAACACATTTAATTTTGTTAATATTTACAATTTCCTTTGTTTTTTTATGATTTAGAAAGGATTTAGACTAATCTTGTCGATGAATATTTTTGATAGTTCAATTATTGTACCTAACCTCCATGTTTAGCATATATGCATGCCTTTAGGGCCAAAATGAAGACAATGGTTTTGTTGGAAATACCTCCAATATGGTTTGGTGTTCACTAGTTCACACCCAGGTCACACATGTGGACCTCCAGTGTGTGGTCAAATATCATGGTCAATGTTGTGCCAGAATTAGTAGCAAAATCCTTTAGACCTGATTCCTAGGAAATGAAGAAGAATCTCCAAATTCCAAAACATTGGTTGTCTGCATAATATATCCATTTTGTTATTTAGAAAACAATATGAGTTTTTCCAATATGAAGGATCTGAGAGATATGGATGTTTTTCCAATATGAGTTTTCCCATACTTGTAGTTGTGACCATCTTCTAAAATATTCTAGACGATGGATGCACCTAGTGAGCAAAGGAACCAACACAAGCCTATTCTTAGATATTTTTGTGGTAAATGGGTGAATTGTAATCATATGTTGAGTCGTTATTCAACTAAGATCCACCAAAAAAATACAAAGACAATATTTTGTAAATTTGTCCATGACTGAAAATCTAGATTTGGAGGAATTGGTTCTAATTCTCCCCCATACCTCTTTGTATAAAATGCATGAGTAGGGTAGAGGGGTGGAGGAGATATATTAAAGGATTGAAGAGGGAATGGGGAATTGTTGATGAACTGCACTATACATCATTGAAGATATTTCCCACAATGAATTAATATCATATATATTCCTGCAAGTGGATTTTTAGTACAACCTAGTACTGTAAATATTTCCCACAACATGTGTCAAGATTGGAAGGAACCCCATGATGGCATACATTGTGTTGTTTTCATTTACTGTTAGTCAACTAGATCAGTTTTGCTTCCCATTTAAGATTTCAATCCTTGGTTATGTTTTGCATTTGAAGTTTTCTACAGAAATTGATTATTAGTTAAAGATTGAAGGATTGATATACTTGATAAGTGATCATATGAACCTTTAGGAAATATTGTGGTTTGTGCCAAGAAAAAATTTGAGTAACCCTTGTCCAATAATACAGTTATGTGGTGTAGTTTGATTTCATATATTATCTTGTTTATTGTTGTGTGCTTCTTTCAAATATTTAAATATCTTTCTGAGTAGATCACTACAAGAACACCACTAAAGACTCAAGAATTAGTTTGTTGCACACATAAAATCACATGAACATTCACAATAATGAAAGAGAGTGTTTATGATCCCAACAAAATATAAGTAATCTTGCAGTCCAATGACATGTTGTAGTCCTATGGTGACAGTTAGTTGATTTCATTTGGTTCAGATTTGCTAGTAATTGTCGGCATTAGTTTAGAATAGGATCTGATTCTGCATTTCCTGTGATTGCACCTCAAAGCTTAGGAGCCCCCAAGTTGATGGTTTAATGTCTAGAGTTTTTTTTTTTTTTTTTTTTTATAAGTAAGATTGTATTAAAGTTTGGAAAAATCAAAGACTACATAGAACTTCCATGGTTTCAAGTTGTAAACATTGAGCTTCCCTAAGGGGAAACCATCTCATCCAGCCGAACCGCTTCATAACTAAAGTCTTAGACTACTATTGACGCAAGTAGAGTTCAAAATTCTGGCCCCTAATGCCGACCATTACAACTGTGTAAAGTGTAAACATAACATAATATTCATAGACTAATGCATGATAGGTGGCCAAAAAGGTGGCCATGCACAAGAAAAAGCAATAGAAAAATCACTGGTATGGGTTGTAGTGTGGCCACACAACCATGAAGAAGGCATTGAATGTCGAGTCCCCTGGAGGAGGCAGCTCCTCCTCAACTGGTGTCTAGTCCAATTGCATGGTGTCCTCCAGCTATGGTGGTATGTTCTCTTCCTTTTTAACATCCTCTAGTTGTGGTGGTAGCCCCTACTCCTTGTGGTATGGCTCGGTATGGACCAAAGTTTCCAGTGAGGGGGGTGGTGCCATAACTGGTTCCGAATTTGTTGTTGCTTGGGCCACCTTTGTTGGGAGGTGAGAAGCACCCTGCATTGCGGAGAGAAGATGTAGGAGTTGAGATGATTTGTCGTACAGGGTCTTGTTGGCATCCCTATAGGTTTTTTCCATTTTGAACAACAAACTACACTTCCTATAGCTGCCTCCACCTCATGCTGTAAATATTACTATTTGGGGGTGATTTTTGGATTATAAAAGATGTGCGATTATTCTTGTTTTATTTTTATCTTGTGTTCTCATGTTTGATTCATCACTGAAAGCATGAAATCAAGCATGGAAACTTAATTTTTCATTATATCCCCATCCAAAGCCTATTTTTGTCTTAAAAAAGGTTCAATGTGCTTACATCTACCTCATGTTTCTTACTTGAATGATTTTCCTTTTTGAGTTTATCAAATATCGATATAATGCTTATGTTGATTTGCTTTTAGAATATAAGCTTATTTATTTGAATCCTTTGGAAATCAACTATGATACCAAACATCGATTCACATTTGAATTATTAAAACATATCCATTCCAACCCTTTGCTAATCGAATGTATCCATTACATGATATGGGGATTAAATGGGCTAGAATCGTATCCTATACTTCATTTTGGCTGGCAGAATGAATTGACAGGCTTCTCATTATGAGTTAAGGGTTTTCATAGTTCTATGTACTTGGGGCTTTCATTACCAGGAGAACTTAAAACTTCATAACCAAATCCTTTATGTTTTACCACGATCGCACAAGGGTTCTACTTGTTTTGTTTCCATGATACCCACTCAGACTTGTTCCTTCTACTTTTTCCATCTAAACCGACAATAGTCTAAGCCACCCTTGTTACAGTCTAGTCATACCCATAATGGCTCCTATAGTCTAAATAGAGCTGAATGGCTCTCAAGAGTTGTTGTCCCATTATGATGCAGTAGAAGATTTGAAAGGCCAGGGTTGGGATATTTTCATTAATAAGTTCAAAGGGTATAACCTTCACGTGGCCAAAGAATTTTCCAAAACGTTTGATGGATACAAAGCGAAGTTTGGCGATATTTAGTTGGAGGTGACTAAAGAGTTTTTGAGTGAAGCAATGGGGCTTCCTCTCACTAATCAGAAGTGGTTCAAGAATTCCAAAATTGACAAAGTGCCCTGGAGTCTTTTCATGACCTCCAGAAAAATTGACTGTTGTGAGAAAGGTATTCATCTTTCCTTGCTTAAGGTTAGGTGGCATGGTATTTTATCATTTTTTAAACAATTTATTACCTATGAGGGTTGTTATGGCCTAGTTTTTCCTTACCACATGAGATTGCTTATGAACTTTATAGGATTCCATTTGAATGTGTCATTTTATCTGCTAAGGATTCTGTGCAAAATGTCAAAAAGATACGAGAAGCAGAGCCTCAACTCTAACCTCTTTCATCATGGTTTAATTAAAATGTTGTTGGTTCATCATTTGAAAACACTGAGTGATGATTGGGATGGGTTCTTAGCTCGAAACAGTTTTTTCACAGACATTCCTATAGAAATCCCTCTATTGGATAAGCCTGTGATAGAGAAAAATTGTGATTTCTCAAATGAACAGCCAGATACTTTGAAGAAAAACCCTCTTCATGAGGTAATACCCGATCAGTTTTTACCTAGACAACATGAGGTCAATCCTGAGTTAGATGATACCATTGTGCATAACTTATTTGTTGACCCTAATGCTAATACGAAACCATGTATTGAAAAGTCTCACAAACAAAAGAATGCAATGGTAGGGTTTCAAAATAAGAGTTCTGGTTGACTCATTTCGAGAATTCTGCATAATTGATCTAAGCCTCATGTGAGCTCGATCGACCTGATTGAGATCCATGAGGATTCAGATCCTGAAATTGAGAATTTTCTCGCAAAAGAATATCTCCACTGTCATAAGTTAGATCCTAATCAACCATTTGACTATGTTAAAAATATCACACCATGTCTCAAGGGTAACAAGGGGTTTACTGGTATAAATCTCAGTCAAGGGCCATAAACAGGTAGTGTTGATGTTCTTACATAGAAATATACGCTCCATTGACAAGTTACTCCTTCTATGCATTGCGAAGTCTTCTTGCATTGGATTGAAAAGTACTATAAGGACATTCCCATTCTACAAGTAAGGATTAAAGATCTCACAAACCACAATGAATTTCTCATAAAAGAAAACCGTGACCTCAAGGCAAATGAATAGAGGCAAGCCAAGCGTCTCAAAAGGACAGGCAACAATGTGATAAAGAACGTAGACAATGTGAAGGCCATAATAAATTCTGAGATATCTTGATCCTTTTTAGTTATGAGTTAAATGGTAAGACAATTCTTATTGCAGTCATGTTGTTTTTTTTAAATCAAATTGGTTCAACTTGGATTTCTTTTACCAATATAAGACTGGCTACAGAATTGAGAGATTCTGTAGCCAAGCCATTTTCATATAAAATTTAGTAATTATTTGTTAATAACATATTTAACCTGTTCTCATTTTATTTTTTTAGGACATGGTATAGCTGATGCTGATCTTATGGGATGGAACATGCTCGATCTAGTTGATTAGTTATCTCCTTTTGTTTATTTTGTAAGTAGGGAAAACTTTCATAAATTTTTGAAGATACAATTTGATCATGGGTGGTTGTAGACCCCCATATTTGTAATGTTTTGATCTTATGGGATCTGATCTTATCCTCAGAGATAGGGAGATCATATTTCCCAAAGAAACTTTAAAAACCATACATTTTGTAATTGACAGGCATCTTGGCCTAGAGCAAAAGATGGATGAATGATTCCAAGACTAAATGAAACAACGCATAAGCATTTTGGATTTAGCCTTTTGTGAATGGTGTTTTCATTGAATTTTTGTTAATCCTGGTATATTAATAGGTCTTGTAGCTTTAGACTCAATCAACTATTATGTTTTGGATACTCTTGTTATAAATATCGCCCATAATTTGTTGCTCTAGATATTGACACTATGATCATCTCTTTAATTTGAATGACAGGATTTCTCTTTGATTTTTAGTTGAAAAATGAAATGTAATGTGTTGCACTCAAATTTATCTTACATTAATTACTTGCAATCATAAGATCATAGGGTTTATTTGTATTACCTATTCTGTTATTAAAGTTCAGTTACCAGGACATGTTATGAATTTATTCAGAACATTTCCACTATAAGTCTATTGCAGATTTATCTCATAGGCACGGTGGTTGGATGCTTCTTATTCACACAGAATCCTGAATACATTTCACAAACTTACATCAGGTTATCTCGTTTATGTTTCTAATTTCTATCAATTATGCATACTGAAACTAGAAAGTTTAGCTTTTGACTATCTGTACATCTATGTTTCATAGTCTAGTTAATTAATGATTTGTTAGATTAACATAGAGAAAACCAAAAATATTTTGAATGTGCTTTCTTTATCTGCTTCTCAAAAGAAATCATTTTCACATTGATTTCGTGAGTTTTCAGTAAAACTCACAACCTGCAAATCTTGTTCATAAATGGGATTTTTTATGTTTTCTTGTTCTGCCTAAACACATTTAAAATAGTTATATTAGAGTAAGTGTGTATATATATATATAT
>ML777466.1:454459-513164 GCA_009831015.1 Picea engelmannii | reverse complement strand
TTATTTTCATTTTCTTTTTAGGATTTTAGATTGGCTAATGGAGCCATTAAACCCGAGAGAATGAGTCACACCAAATGACTTGGGTTACTTAGACAACCCTGGACCAGACTCATTCTTCCAGTTGATGGACAATCAATTTTGCCAGTCAACAGGTCTCTAGGTGGAATTGGAGGTCATCCATGTCCCGATGTAAGTCAAATACTAGGCTCTGCAATAGCACGAGGCTTGTTTTCCATTCACATTCCAGATCAGCGTTGGATCCGGCTCGAGAGTAGGGTTGTTGGTGCGAATTTTGATTAGATTATGGACCATCCATCTGATATTGAGCATTGGGAGGCTGGGCCTATAGAGACTGGATGGCTAGAGAGTTGGGAGGAGACAAAGGGCCTGGGTGTGAAACCGAGGCCAAATTTCCTGAAGGTCCTGTGTTGTAATCTAGTGAGGCCACTGAGCATTCCAACCCCTCCATTCTATTGGAAAGGGACACAGAGAGGGGCGGGAGCTGGGAGAGAAGCAAGATTTTGGGTCGACTATGATAGGGAGGAATATGAGGTGGCCGACAAGGAAGAGGATATAAAGGAGGGAGTGGGTGGGGAATGGAGGACCAAGAGGGGTTGGTTTGGCTACCAGACTGACCCACATTTAGAATTCCCTCGTAGCATGGGCATCTCCGAGACACTGGGAGAGAGACAATGGACCAGGAATAGACTGGGAGAGGGTGAAAATAGAGAAGGGAAAAGCTGGGTAGGAGGTCGAGCTCTGAAAAAAAATAACCAAGAAGGAATCAACCATCTAGAGCCACTGAAGCAATTCAAATAGGCTGGGGAGTTGGTGAAGTTCCATAAATAACCGCACATGCAGAGTAAAGGCTGAGTGAAGGTGTTGGTCTGTCGAAAGGATGGGAAGGCAGAGTAGGTTGCACTGAGAGTAATGACGCCCTACCATGAGTGAGATGAACTTAAAGGCATGAGGCAGGTGGGAGGAAGTGTCACGCATTTGTCATGTGGTCGGCACCATGGAGGATCTCGCCTGGATGCTTTGCTCAACACATGTACTCCATTAGCACCCCATCCAGGGGGTTTAATGTCCAAAGTTTATGCATATGAATAATCCCATTTTTTTCGCGCTTCTTCCAAGGAGGTGCTAAAGGGATTGGAGCACTTTCATTTTTTGTTTCAATGCACCAAAACTTAAGAATTAGAGAATGAGAAATTGTAAGAAACAAAGGTGCCCTCATTTCTTAAAGGGTTCTATCCCACTGCATTCACTTTAGTGAATTTCTTTGAACCCTTGTCTTGTTGATTTAGTGTATATTATTTTGGATTTGTTCATGTAAAGGGATATATTTTCATGTCAAAAGAGAACTTGGTGACAACAATGTCTCAGTAGCATGAGTGGTCTGAATACATGCTTTGCTTTGGAATTTTTCTTGTGTGGTGTGCAAGATTTCATTTGTTTTCTTAAGTTTCTTGTTTTTGGTTTGTAAAAATTCCATACACTAATCCATGTGTGATATAGGGGTTAGTAGACTAGCCACAAGAATGTAAATATGCTCAAACATTTGTTGAGAAAATGTGGAGATACCCCTACAAGGATATTCTTGGATCCTTTCCCACACTCCAAAGTTGTTACCAGTGATGTGTCTACAATTCAAGAACTAGTGGAGGAAGCAAAGATCCATAAATATATTCCATAGGAGGAGGATCTAGAAGTTTCTTCTAGTAGTCCTTGTGAGCATATATGAGAGATCAAAGATTCATGGACCACATTAGATGAATAACATATATTAGAGCCAGAGATCGAAGAATGTTTGGCATGTTTATCACCATATCGCTTGTGCATCATGGAGTGTGAAGACCAACGTTCCAAAAAACTTCATGGAACGACAATCAAAGAGAGGCAAGGAGACATAGATTGCATCAAAGGTTTATTCCAAACAATAATCAGGCCACAATACCTCTCCATCCTTCAACACTTATTGGAATCATATTCATGAGAGAAGCTATCTTTTCATGTCGGAGCTTCCATTGAGTTATATTTTTCATACCTGGATATGAGTCTTCTTGTAAATATGCTATGCACACAGATTCACTGGAAGTAATCCTACACTTGAGAAAAGGTTTCCTTTCTCAAGTAGTGTATGGTAGTAGATTAGTAAATTTCAATAAATGTTTCATATAGTTAGTGGTCTAGATCAAAGTACAGTCTAGAAACATGTTCATCTTTTTCGGAATAAGTGGGGAATGTCAACAATTGACAAGGAATCTTGTTGAAAAGAACTAATCTCTATTGCCATACCTGATCTTTGTTCCTATAAAAATTTTTCATTCATATTGGATTTGTTGTAGATTGAGATGATAGTTTTGTACAAGATAAAAATTTCCATACAAATTACCATTGGGAAACATCTCAAAGAAAATAACAGACTTCACCAACAATAACATTCTTCTCCTCTGGTACTAGAACTGCATAGTGGATGGTAGAAATCTGCATTTGCATTTTGTATCTTTCATCAATTGGACAAGTATTTAACAACCCAAATTCCTTCTCCAATTCCATTTTATATATGTAAGTATCAACTGTAAGGGATTTAGGTAACTCAAGGTAACTAATTTTCTAATATGTCTAATTTATTGAATAAAAAAAAAAATTAGTATAAAAACAACATCTTATGCTTGTTATTTTAATCCTATGTTATCTCCTACCAATGACCACTATTAATTCCATATAATATCACCATTAACCCTTAACCCATGATATATCCAACACTCATTTTGAATCCTTGAAGGAGTTGAAATGAGCTCGCTCAGTCCTCATTTTCTCATTCCTTCTCAAAGTCATAATTGTCTCATATCCAAGATTTTGTTTGATAAGCATTGAATTAGTTAATCCACATATCTTCCTGAGAACTTTTGCAGATTATGTTAAGTAAGAATGGGAAGGGAGGAGGAAGTTATTGATAGGAAAATCTTGTACCTAGTCATAACATTATAGTAGTCAAGTGAATTGCATAGTGTCCTAAAATAGACTATGGTTCAGTATAGTCATTCATATTATCTCATGTTTCTTCTTCCAACACATTCATAAGATGTTCTACACTATTTGGAAACACACCTGAACTAGCCACCATGCCCCCTGTGTAATACATCGAGGCTAAACCCAAATTGTAAACGTACATATGTTTATAGCCTGCTGATCTAGGATACTATAGACCAGAGTGCCTATGTGATTATTATGCCAGAGAGACTAGATGCTAAAAGGTTAGTGAGCCTATTATGGTAATATGTAAACATTCATATTATTAATAAAAATACATCACTATTGCAAACTAGCCAGATAAAAAGAGTATGGGGGGCTAAACTCCACTAGAAAGAGAAAGGGGGCTAAGAGTCTAGGAAAGAAGGGGCTAAGATAAGGGGGATTAATCCCAATGGAATATTATATTAATATTCCTTAAAATCCAAATTTATGGAAATAAATATATCCTAGTTCCTAAAGTCATATAAAATTATGTTATGTTATCCTAAATTCCCAAAAAGAAATGGAATGAATTACATAAAGGGGACAAAGTTAGTCCCTTATGTTCCATGCGTCACATAAGACCCATGCATATATAATTGGTGGATGTAGAGTAATATCCATAATTTAATGATGATTATTCCATCATTCCATCCTCCGTACCTAAGGGTGGTACTTTGCAGCCATACATGTACATGGGAGTTGCTTCTAGCCAGTGACCTTAAGAGGTGGGTTGTTACGCTCATATTTGATTGAAGAGGTGATTTTTCATGCTCGTGTGTTATTTAAGAAGCACATTTTCAATCCCATGTTTTATTGAAGAAGTGGGTTGTTATGTCCGTGAGCATTCTCGCCATGTGAGAGAACTGATGGGAATTAATTCCCAAGGTGCACAACTGCAACTACAGAGCTCAAAGACTCCTTGTCTGACCTGTTGTTGAAGCCCTCAAAGGGAAGTGAAGTAGTTGAAGGAATGTAGAGTAGAGAAGGGAACACTTCCTAAGGTGGGACATGCATGTGATGGATTAGGGACTGTAGGATGTTTTCTAGAGTTGGTACCTAAGTCTGATACTTGTTGTTGTTTAAGAGACCTTAGCCTAACTTATGATTTCCTTTTCCCTGGTGGAGTGTTATCTCCAACTCGGGGTGACTTACTGCTGATATTTCTGAGTAGTGTAGTCTATGGCTATGAGGAACGTGGAAGGATTGCATACAGTTGGTTTTTTATTCATAATATAAGTTTCTCTTATGCATTGTTTTAATGACTTGTGTGTATTCATGATGTTTTTATTATGCAATTTCATTTATAACTATGTTTATAAATTATTTCTATTAGTTGATATAACTCTATTCATGTGTGGATGATGCGGTAGCATCACTCCACCTCATTAGTGCATTGGTAGCTAGCACATCCATGCATTAGGAGGAATGGGTTCCAAGGGAAGAGAGGCAACAAACCTCTCATTTTTTAACCTAAATTAAAATTTTTAATGGAAATTCAATGTAATTAAATGTTTGAAGGCTCAAGGAAAGCCGAGCCACTATCTTTGTATAGGTTGAGTTATTGTAATGTGTATTTTCTCCTTTAATGGCTGACAATTAGGTAGATATAAATCCGATTCAGACTAGATGTCAATTAAATGCAATTTAATGAGAATAGGTAGCTAGAGGGTCTCAAAGAGACCCTCTTTTCTAAAAATATCAATGTATCAAATTTTATTAGTAGGAATTAGTTGGTGAGAAATTTGATAGAGCTCAAGAGAGGAGAGAAGAAGAGCTTAAGACTATGTTGTAGTCCAACCTTTGCAAAAAAATGTACATAACCATTCAGATTAATACAAAGAGAAGTTTTTCCTTTTCATCAGGTTTCTATCTGTTTTATGTGAATGTTTGTTTCTGGATGTTTTTTGTATTCTTATGAATGCCATAGATGCATATGTGTTTCCCTTTGTAGGAATTAGATAGATTTCTCTATCTCTGTAGTTTTCTAGGTGTTTTGGGAGATTGTGCAAGAAGTGAACACAAGAGTTAGTGGAAAATACGTGAAGCTAGTGCAAGGAGTGCACTTGAACTCTTTTTTTCATTTAGAGAAGAGCGCGCCAGTTGAGAACACCAGAAAAGGATTAAAGCTCAGAAGGGAAAGTTGTCCCAAGAAGGCACACCAGAGAGTTACTGAACACTCTGAGGACTATCTACAAGGAGTGCACGAGAACTTTGTTTGTGTTATATGAGGAGACTGTGCAAGAGGAAGACACCCAAGAGTTAATGAACACTTTGAGGGAAGAATATCTGCAAGGAGTACATTGAGCGAGTGTAAGGAGTGTGCCATAAAAAAATCTAAGTCCTAGACTAAAAGAGAAGCATCATCATGCGCCAATACTTCATATGAAGTATTAAATAAGCTCAGGAGGATGAGTGTGAGTGATAGGAGGGAACACAAATTAATTTGGAAGAGAAAACGGTCGAGACAAAAATCTGAGCAAGTTCAAGCTCAGGAGAAATAGTGTCGTTGTGCATAGTCTTTGCAAGGTGTGGAGATGAGGGGAACCATTTAAGTTCCAATTTGGAGGAGAAGTGCAAGGTGTCTACAAAAATAACTCATTTTCAAGTTCCAATCTCAAGAGGAGAAACTTTTACCAAGAATGCTAGCAGAGGCCAAGTAGACAGCCCTGTAGGAGAGAAATATCCAAAAGGGTCGAGCCCCTTTGAAATTTAAATAAATTCAAGCTCACGAGGTGCAAGTGTAAGCCAAGGTCGAACAGACAACCTTGAAGGAGAAGGATCAAAGGCCAAGCCTTTGAAAATTTTAAAAATAATTGATTACATGGAAGAAATTTAGACCGTTAGATCTGAGTCCAAACTCAAGGAGGAGCACACAGGAGGAGGACATATGCTAGCTGTAGGATCTGAGTGTTTGGGTCATAGACCATCTGATCCAAGTAATATTCATAGGGTTTAATCCCTTGAATTCCTTATGCACAGTGGATACAAGTCTCCCAAGGTCTTGAATCCCAAATTGGATCTGGGTCATCCATTGTTGAGGACATGTATCAAAATATCTCAGAGTTTGGATATCTTTTTCTTTGGAGGAAGTGGAGCATAGGTGCTAAAGGTAGTTATTCTCCTAAATCTCTGAAATATGGAGCACATCATAGTCATCAGTGTAGATTACACCTGTCAACATATAGGGGATAGTTTAGAAGTTTGGCAATCCGAAAGAAAGGAGGCATAGTGGAGAAAATTGACCAGTCTCTCAAAGCTCCAAAGAAGTGGAGAAGATATTCACCCTTGAATGACAGAACGCATGGAAACACATAAGGCATGGTACAGAGACTTGGCACTTCAAAGGAATATAGGTATGATTTCCCTAGAGTTGAGAGATGGAAAACACTTGAAGGCTAGAGCTCATCTCAAACATCTGTCGGAAAGGACACATGGCGCTAAATCTGGATATTTGGAGGTATAACACTCTGGACAAGTTAATTTGAGTGTGATATGAAAACTACGAAAGGTATGGGAGCCAAGGTTGATCTCATCCCTTGATCATAGTGGACACACGGTGACAATCCAGAAATTTGGAGGACTAGTACTCCGGAAGAATTGGGTGAAGAAGTGTGAAGACTCCTGGAGGCCCAAAGGACGAAGTCGATCCCAGCCGTCCATCATAGGAGGAAACATGGAGGAGGATAAGAACTTAGTTATTTTGTATTTTGGGAGGAAATGAGGTTCGTGTTTAGAAATTTCCCAAAGGAATGAAAGAAGGAGGCCATCATGACCATCCATGTGTGGGGATGCGTGGACCACTAGAAGTGAACCTTTACCACTCTAGAGATTCAGAACTCCAGAGGTAATACAAGTTGGAGAATATATGACTCCTGAAGGATAGAGTCCTAGGAGATGATCCTAGACATTGGTTATTGGAAGCACAGGATCCATTGATCTGTTATCCTTTGGAGGTTCGCCAGTTAGACACTCTGGGGGGATATGAGGTGTGGTGCATTGAAAAGGCCCAAATCTCAGAGATGCGAAGAGGGTATAGACCATCGATTAGGTGGTGGAATGGGATCCATATGATCTACTTTGGAGTTTGAATATCTAGGGATATAGAGTGTTGGAAGCATTGTGCAACATAAAAATTTGAATCCTGAATTCATTGTGAGTTGTTGATTTCGGTGCAAGTTGTGGACCGTTGATATTTTCCTTTGTTTGGTCATTCGTCCATTCGACCATTCAGAGGAGTTGAGGTGTTGAAGTGTTGAAATGCTTGAAGCAACGCATTCTATTACTTCCTGGTCACGACCCAGGGTCATTTGGAATTTTCACAGAAGTGAAGGGGGCTAGGGCCCGAATTTAGGATTTAAAAGGTATTTGAAAGGGGATTAAGAAAAGAGCTCGTGATTCTTTTTTGTACCTGTATGGAGAAGATAAAGAACTATGTCTAGGATTTTGAGGGCTCAGCAGGGGCCCGAGAGCTAATTCGGATCCTTGTTTATGAACAATCCTATACTAGGAGGTCACACAGACCTTGGGATAGGGTGGGGTTTGCACTAAGTGGTATCAGAGTCGAGAAATTTTTTAGTCTGATACCATCAAGTGGTATCAGAGCCAAGAAAATTTTTATTTTGATACCATCAAGTGGTATCAAACCAAGAAAAGTTTTAGTCCGATACCATCAAGTGGTATCAAAGCCGAGAAAAGTTTTAGTATGATACCATCAAGTGGTATCAGAGTCGAGAAAATTTTTAGTTTGATAACATCAAGTGGTATCAGAGCCGAGAAAAGTTTTAGTCTGATACCATCAAGTGTTATTAGAGAAGGAAATAAGCTTTGTAAGGAAAAGGAGAAGATGGCTATTGAAGGCCATAAGAAAGGTCTAAAAGGATACCATAGTAAAATGAGCCAATAAGAGATGGATAAAGAGCTCAAGGATATCGAAGAGAAGGTCAATCGATTAACATTGCAGTGGCAGAAGATGCAACAAGGAGCTTGTGGAATATGGAGGTATGAGTGGCCATGAAGCAGAAATCAAAGTGGCTCGTCTAGCAGCTAGTTTCCAAGACAAAAAATAAAGTGTTGAGGAGGTGGCTGAGGCAAGTTGAAACCCTAAGTGACATAGAGGAGGAAGGGTTTTAGATTTGTGAACTAGAGGCTGGAAGGAACCTCAGTGATGAGGAAGAGAGATTGGTTGAGGATATAGTAGACTTGTAGGAGTGCAAAGATGAACTTTCAAATTTCCAGGTGGGAAATAAGAAAAGATTAGTTGAATATCCCATAGAATTACAAGAGGGAAGAGATAAAAGTTCATATTTCCAGGAGGTAAATGAGAAGGGATTTGTGGAATATCTCGTAGATTGCCAAGAGGGAAGAGGTGAAAGTTCATATTTTCAGGTGATAAAGGAAGAGGAAATGAGACCGTCTGAGAGTCTCATGAACTCAGTGGAGAGTTTGGATCAATAAGGAGTGTTGACAGAGGAGGATAAAAAATTCATTCTGATGATTGGGGGAATTGGGATATTCCTACCAAATATCCTAGGAGAGACTAGTGTGAGTGTTGCATATGAGGAGGTGATGCAACAACATCTAAGAACGAGACCGTGATGCCAAATGTTTTAAAATCTAATAGTTTATGTACTACAGATGAAAAAGAGTAAAGACATCCAACTTAGACTGTCATAAAGGAAAAAGTGGAGAAGAGATTAAAATATTCCCAGGAGAGGAGAAAAGAAGAGCATTCAGTGGAATTGCTCAAAAGTTTTAGCAAGGGATATGAACAAGAGATGATTGAAAAATCGGAACCTCGAGTAGATGAGAGAACAACAGATAGCATGGATTTTTCTGATCTATGTAAATATATGGAAGCCCTGGGGGAAACAATAATAACCTAGAGTGGACTTATCCAATAAGTTAAGTTGGAAATAAATGAAGAAGAGGAGATGCAGAAATAGAGCATACTGCAAAAGATGAGCCATCCATTGGACCAACTTGAGAAATAAATATAGGAGATAAGGAGATTGATGCTAGAAGCAACAAAGAAGGATGCCAACAGTAGAGAGAGCTAGAACATAGAAGATCCTGTAGTAGCAAGACAACAACAACAATAGAAAGGAAGAGGAGCAAATGGACAACTCCACATCAAAGTTTGGGACCTAGGAGGATCTCAAAAACAACAACGGGGAAGCCATGAGTAGGAGATCGTGATTTTTTTCATCGTGGGAGTATGATGTATGAGCATATCTCCACCTCATCAGTGCATCAAAATCCAGTGCATATGTGCATTAGGAAGAATGGGTTCCAAGGGAAGAGAGGCACTAGCCCTCTCATTTTTAAACCTAAATTAAAAATTTTAATGCAAATTCAATGTAATTAAATGTTTGAAGGCTCAAGGAAAGATGAGAGCCAGTGTCTTTGTACAATATGAGTTATTTTAATGCATAGTGTTGTCTTTAATGTCTTATAGTTAGGTGGATCTAGATCTGATTCAGACTAGATGGCGATTAAATGTAATTTAATGAGAGTAGGTAGTTGGAGGGAAGTTTCGAGGAGACCCTTGTTGGCACAGGGGCAGACCTAGGGTTTAGTTCTAACAATGGACCAACAAGCCTTAACTAATGGCCCTTTTGGAAACATATTCAAAGAATATGGAGTCTCACTCGAAGTAGGTATAGGGGGTTGCAAGACACAAGTGTCTACAACCAGAGGAAATGCAAAGTGGATCCAGGGAAACACTCTCACATAGATCTAGTTATTCTTTATCTTTCTTAAGCCTACTGTGTGAACTATATCTCAGATATAACACAATATTGCATTAACAATATATCATAGATCAGAATAATACAACATCAATCACACACAACAACAGGATCTATGTGGTTCACCCTCTCCCTAGGGCTACATCCATAGAACTGTGCTTTATAATATATTCGATGAAAGAATACAATTCTATCTGCACTCTTATCTTTCATATCTTTCTCTTTATTTTTCTTCTCCTCTCCCCTCCCTGTACACCTAGTTGCAGGGTTGATCTTCACACCCAGCTGAAGATCTTACAATACAAAATTCTCTCACCACACAATACTTCTCTCTTGTCAATAACAACAATCACTCATCATACATAATATCGACCCCATCCTAGGTCCTCTTGACCTTTATTTATACATTACAAGGACTTGCAGACATCCTTAGGCTGAAACCTAGGTGTCAAAACCCTAAATACCAAAATCCTAGGTGTCTAAAACCCTAGGTCAACTTGACCCACATTTTCAAGGCTTCATGAGCTTGTCTTTCCTTCTTTCTTGCGAGGTGCTCCAAAGAATCTATTGGTATATTTTTCCCCTTGCTGAGTCTTCTACAATCCATCTTCCTTGTTGATTTATCTTCCTTGATCTCCCCATCCAATGGCTTGTTTTCTCTTACTTCGCTCTGTCTTTCTACTCTTTTGGTCACTTCGACCTAGTCTCAGTCAACTTGTCTTCTGCACAGTTCGTACTTCACACTTATTTCCTTAATCTTCAAAACCTTCCATAAACAAGGGACAACATGCCCCCAACACTCACATGTGACTTGTCTTCAGGCACTTCATGTCAAAACCTTCTGTTTTTCTTCGTCTACGGACTGCATGGGGAGACCTGTGCTTTTGGCTCTATCCCACTCTTCTTTCTTTATGCAGACTATATTTTCTGTGTGTGGTACCCAGTTTCAACTGCACCTCATACCTAAACCCATTTTCTCATGCTTCTACTGAGAGATGCAAGGCATCTAGTTATCATAGTACAATTACAAGCGGCTCCCATTCACCAAAGATTCCTTCCATTCTCCATTTAAATTTTTCAACTACACAGTTCCTCCTTCTGTAACATAAACAACCTCATATGGCCCAAGCCAATGTGTCCTGAACTTCCCTGGATACTTCATGAACATGTTGTCGTATACCAATACCATATCTCCTTGCTTGAAGGATTTCGTCTTTATGTGCCTATCATAATAGGCCTTTTCTCATTCCTTCTATACATGTTGATGGAATCCTACAATAAATTGATCTTCTTCTATTTCTACCAACTTTGCAAGCCTCTATTGAATAACGCCAGTGTCATCCATATTTGTGAATGCTACAATTCTGAGACTAGGAACCAAGTATTCCATAGGGACAACTGCTTCTAGGCCATACACCAAATTGAAGGGAGTCTGCATTTTTAGCTTCTTGCAAGTAGTTCTATAGGCCCATAGCATTGTTGGTACTCTCAAATCCCAATCATCCCTATTCACACTGCATATATTCTTCAGTACTATCTCCAAGATCTTGCTAACAGCTTCGACCATCCTATTCACTTGTGGATGGTAAGGAGTACTCTTCTGATGGCGGACCTCAAATTCCTGAGTTAAAGCTTCAATAGTATTCTTAATAAAGTGTATGACTTGATCGCTCATTAGGGTCTTTGGGAATCGAAACCTGGTTATGATATCCTCCAATATAAATCATGTACTTGTAGTTGCACTACAGTCCTTAACTGCTCTTGCTTCTACCCAACTTGTCAAATAATTTGTCACAATGATGATGTATCTAGC
Source organism: Picea engelmannii (assembly GCA_009831015.1). Classification (NCBI taxonomy): domain Eukaryota; kingdom Viridiplantae; phylum Streptophyta; class Pinopsida; order Pinales; family Pinaceae; genus Picea; species Picea engelmannii. The sequence goes on along the minus strand of ML777466.1, from coordinate 501,584 downwards.
TCTTGTGCACTTCCATGGTAGGTTTATAGGTCCCACAAAATCAATTTCCCATTTCTCAAATGTCTGCAAAGTTAGATGTGGTGCTAAAGGAATCTCATCTCTTTAGGAAGGCTTCCCAACTCTTAGGCATACATCGCAAGCTTTATAGTATTCCTTGGAATCTCTATGTAAAGTAGGCCACCAGAGGCTAGATCTAAGAACCTTCTGTGATGTTGCTTTCCCTGCGTAGTGTCCTCCTACGATGCCTTCATATTCTTTTGCTAAAATTAGTGGTATTTATGCCTCCATAATGCATCTCCTCCAGATCGCATTAGGTCCCATCTTGTATAATTGTCCGACTATAAGTGAAAAATATGCAATGCGCACTACTAGCTATTTCTTCTGGATGATTGTCTATTCACTAGGTGCCATTCTTTTTGATAGGAATTGGAATATTTCAGAGAAGTGGTCACCAACCCTTCTAATGGCCAAGAATTGTGCATCTAGTAGTGTATCCTCCAAACTAGTAGGTTCCTCTCCATGCTCTAACCTAGAAAAAAGATCAGGTCCCTTGTTCATTCTCCCTGGCTTGACCACAATCTCAAAATCATATTCCTGGAATAATATTATCCATATGCATATTCTTCCCCCCAACCCTGGCTTGTTGACTAGTTATTTCAAAGTGGAGTGATCAGTAAACATATTAAAGTGGACTCCCAACAAGTAGTGATGAAACTTCTGCAGTGCATACACCAGGGCTAAACCCTCTCTCTCAGTGGTGGTGTAATTTATCTTAGTTGTTGAGATCTTCCTACTAGCAAAGGCTAATGGGTGATCAATATCTCTTGCTCCTGGTTGTGCTAACACTAATCCTAGTGCAATATAAGATACATTGACATTCAAATGAAATTCCTTTATCCAATCTAGGAAAACCAGAATAGGCACAGTAACCATTTTTTGTTTCAGTGTGTCGAAGCTCTGCTGACATTCTTCTGTCCATTGAAACTAACAATATTTCTTCAAAAACTTCTTCATGGGTGTTGTAATTTGTGCATAGATCTTAATGAACTTCATTTATTATCCAGTATGTCCCAACGCAATGCGCAACTATCTAACTGAAGTAGGAGGGAGTAGATCAACATTAATGGCAATCTTGGAAGGATCTACCAGCAACCCCTGCTTACAACCAATATGGACCAGTAGCACTCCAAAGGGTGAAAATAATATTCACTTCTTCAGATTCAGGGCAATCTGACATTGCCTGTACTTATCCAATATTAGTCTTAAACATTCAATATGATTTTGTAATAAGCTAAAAACAGTCCAATCATCAAAATATGCTTCCAAAAGTTTATGTAAAAACTCCTTGAATCTTCAACCAACACCCTGAAAAAGATGTAGGAACCCCATTCTTTTGCAAATGTGGTCTTATGGCAATCTTCCTTGGCAATCCTGATCTGGTAATAACCTAAAAATCCATATGTAAAGGAATATACCTCATGTCCTCCTACATTATCAAACACTTCGTCTGTAAATGGTGTAGGGAATGGGTCATGCGAACATGAATCATTCATTTTTCTGAGGTCTAATCCATTCTTATCTTGTACCACCATAGGGATAATCCATTCTGACTCTTCAATAAGTTCTATGATTCCTGCTTCCATCATTAAGTCTAGTTCAATCTTAAATTTCTCCTTATATTTGGGATTCAATCTGTAGGGTCTCTTCTTAACTGGCCTTGTATCTGGTTTCAAGAGGATATTCATCTCTCCCATGGGCCCTTTTATTCCCTTTTATTCCCTTCATATCGGTGAACTTGGTTAGGAACAAGTCTTGATATTCCTGCAATAATTATGTGATATTATCAATGGTGGCATCATCCTAGTAATCCCCAACATTAGCAAGCTTAGGTTCTTGCTTTGTTCCAATTTTAAATTTATTTATCTTGATCGGTTGTCCAATGAAAGGTAGCTCGACTCATGGTCCTTATACATCTCTTTGTCCTTCCATTTCTGTGATGTTCACATTCCTAGGATCATCTTCTTCATCGACACTGATATTGTAACATCCTTGCATTTTTTGAAGAGGTGCAGTCCATTCATCCTCTTCTTTCTCCACAGGGAGGCTAGGTGCCTCCTCAAAGCCTTTATGTTTGATGCCTTATAGAGCTTGATCTACTGAAGGGTATGGGCATTCAAATGAAAATGTAGCGACAAAGTTCTTAGTCATACTGTACCAATATGATGTGGTGAGGCGCAGTTATGCTTGAAGATACCAATTGATGAGCATTGTGTCTAGAGTATTGATGAATTTATGCGCTCACTGTTCTTGAGGAATGTTGCTCCAAGCCTCCTCACAACCTCACACATGGTATTTCAGACAACTTTGACCTATGTATCTAACTTCACATCCTTCAATGTTGTCTAAAAATTGTGCTGTCATCAAAGTGTGACATTGTATCCAGTTCACGAAGTTGTTTTTATGTGTCCCTCACCATCTTGTTGGAGTAGCTTTCATAGCCTCATCTAGTGCCAACAATCTCTATTTTACTGGAAAAAATTCTTCAAATTCCATTAAGAATGTTTCTAAGTGATTTAAACCATCAAATGTGGGCAAGTTACTTACTTCTGTGCCAATCCAATGAACTTCCTTGGTCAATATGGCACATCTCCAGGTAGAAAATTATACATTTTGTTCTTCCATTTCTCTAGTGCTTATTCTAAGTCCGATGAGCATGCGTTGTCACTTCACCAACTCAAATTCCCATCTGTTGTAGGTTTAACATAATCTTGTTGTCTTGTTGTCAATATATATATATATTCTCTAGTTCATATGCATGTTCTTCTTCTCTGATGGGTTTTCTGTATCTTCGACCTTCATCAAGATCAAGAGGTGCGATGAACCTAAGTCCATCACCTTCAAATGTCATTCTTCTTTTATTTAAGTCAACAACAGGGGAATTGTTGAACGCCCAAACAATTCCTAACAATGCAAGATAAGGACAACTATCATCAACTATCTCGATCACCTCGAAGTCCACAAATTCTCTTACCCCGTTGATGTCGACAAGGACATTCTCCAGCCTACCAAAAGGGCTTAGTGATTACTTATTATCCATCCTAAGACTAATAGTGGAATAGATCAACTTAGCTTTTCCCATCAATGCCCAGGTTTGCTTCGTCATAATAATGACCTCCGACCCTAAGTCAAGGACCACATAATCTATATCATAATCTCCAATTTGGGCATTAAGGTGTGGTTCCTTATTTGTCCTTTTCTTTTTGGATAGTTCATGTACTTCTTTATTTAGTAGAGGATATACCCTTCCTATCTCATACTGTCTGATCAAATTTTGTAGTTCTTGTATGGAATTTTCATCCTTAATCAGATTAATGCAAGTACATAATAATTCCATAAGTCTGCTTACCTCTTTTCCTTCTCCAGGTGAAGAAGACTGATCAAAGGCTAGGGGAATTCCACATTCTCTAACTTCTGGTTGTGCCTTTGATGAAGAAGCCTGATCTCTTCCAAACTCTTTTCTTGCCTCTTCAAATGTCTACTTCTCTTTCTTTGGATCAAACTCCTGTGTCTTATCCTCAAATCTTCTAACTCATGATTCTTTTGTAATCTTCCCTGGAGTCACCCTGTCTTCTCCTGTAGCAGTGCCTCCTCTAGTGATCAAGGTGACTCTAGGATCCACTCCACACGGTTCTACTGAGATAATTTGTACTTGTTGGTTCCCTCCTCATCTTCTTGAAGTTTGGCTAATAGCGCAGGACAATCTTCTATGACATGTTCAAATGAGTTGCAATAACTTTAAGTGGTACAAGGGTTCTAATAGTCCCTTTCCAAGTGACCTGGCTGTGTGAAATTATAACAAATGATCTGACCTTGACCTCTTCCCATACCTCCTCCTCCTCCTCTTCCTCTGAATCTGCTACGAGGGTTGAATTTTCTTCTTCTTGGGGAATTAAAATGTGTAGTATTTCCTTCTTGTTGTACTTTGCCTTGAATTCTATATGTGTCTCTTGATCTTTCATGCAAGAGGTCATAATCCCTACAATATTTCTCATCATGTCCCATCGATTTACAGAATGTGTCGTAAAGGTTGGTAGGTGTCTGGACATATTTTTTCATGTATTAGCATTCTCCAGGGCAATGTCTATTTCTACATACCTCACACCAAGGTAGAGTAACCTTATTCAAAGGGATCGAGGCTCCTGAAGCCAAGTACTCATGAAATAGAGGACAATGCTCCTTATCATGACCTTCTAATTTGCATCTAATACACCAAATATCTTCTCTTTTATCTTTTCCCTTATCTTTCTTCACGTCTTCAACCTACAGTGATAAGCTAGTTAGCTGACTCAATATTTGACTCATACCTGAGCTGGATTCCCCCATAGGGTTTGATTCTAGTTTTATGGAGAGCTCCAATGCCTTATCTTGCAAAACAATCTTATGTTACATCAAAGGGAATATGATGTGTGGTAAGAGGGAAACAAAGAACCATTCTTTATTTTGTTCGCCTCGAATCTGAAAACTCAAATGACCTATCAGGGTCTTAAATCTCTTATCAAACTCCCAAATAGATTCCACTACTTTCTACTTGATTTATTTCAACTATGTGATGCACTGCGACTCCGACTTGGGTTTCTCAAATTCTGCAATAAACACAGTCTTGATCTCATTCAGTGGTTTCGGACATCTCCTTGGATGAACTTCATGTACCATCTTAGTGCATAGTCTCTTACGGTAGTACTAAAATGATTTCTCTTAACAACTTCATCGATGAAATTCTTAATACTCCATACATATTTGCATAATATCAAATGTTGATTAGGATGTTTAGATCCATCTCCCCTAAATGTGGGTAACCTCATCTCATCTTCCATAAATCTTCCTAGGGTTCCTGATCGAGTATGCATTGAACCATGTGCACTAGTTCTCTAAGTGTTTTGATAACTTAGGTTACTCTGGTCACTTAATGTTGTTAAAACAACATGAGGCGTAATAGTACTTACTTCAACAGTCTGCACATTCCCTGACGTTTCTAACTCTTCTCGGAGAGGTTCTTCAGTCTTCCCTTCTTCTGCCCTAGTGGACTCTGAATGTTACGCGTTCATTATCTATTCTTCTTCTCCACTATAGAACCCTTCTTCATGTGCTGGTGGTTTGTGATTCTTATCAAACAATTCCATGAAAGGAACTTCTCTAAAGGTTCTCCCACTGCACATGTGTTCGACCTCTGTGTCACTGTCGTTGTCTGAATTCTTGAACAATAGATTTTTCAATCTGACCCACTATTGTATATTCAGGATGTTATTCTCACGCATTAGCATCTTGATCTTGAACTTCAGGAAATGTAAAAATTTTCTTCTCGATCCCTTAAATAAATATCTCTCTTCTTGGCTATATGATTCTACTCTATCAATAGAAAACTCAGTGATATACCCTCCAACGGTACTATCAAACTAGTAATCTACTTCTCTTGACACAACATTATCAACTCTCTTGACCTTCTTAATCATCATCATCGTCCAAACCACAAATGGTCTGAGTCTAATCTCAAACTGGGTATCTTCTAATCTGGCTAGCCACTTGTATAGCTACTTATGAATTCCTCCAAAAAATATCTCGTGTATATTAGTAAATATATACCTTTCCAACCAATCCTCTTTACTAAGATTAGGGTTCTTATTTTGAACTTCAGCAAAGTCCTTCTCTTGTTCTTCTATCCGCTTCTAAATCTCTTCCTTTGATGGAAGCCACCTTGGCATCCCTCAAGAATATCATGGTCCTGACAACAGAACCATTTGTTGGCACGGGGGCAGACCCAGGGTTCAGTTCTAACAACTCACCAACAAGCCCTAACTACTGGCCCTTTCGGAAACACCTGTAAAGTAGATGCAGACTCACTTGAAGTAGCTATAGGGGCTTGTAGTACACAGGTGTCTACAACCAAAGGAAATGCAAAGTGGATCTAGGGAAACACTCTCACAAAGATGTAATTATTCTTTATCTTTCTTAAGCCTACTACACAAACTATATCTCAAATCTAACACAATATTGCATTAACAGTATATCAGAGATCAGAAGAATACAATATCAATCACACACAACAAAAGGATATATGTGGTTCACCCTCTCCCTAGGGCTACGTCCATAGAACTACGCTTTATAATATATTATATGAAAGCATACAGTTCTATCTGCACTCTTAGCTTGCAGATCTCTCTCTTTCCTTTTGTTCTCCTCTCCCCTCCCTATGAACCCAGTTGCAAAGTTGATCTTTGCACCCAGCTGAAGATCTTACAATACAGACTTCTCTCACCACACAATAATTATCTCTCAGCAATAACAAAAATCACTCATCATACATAATATTGAACCCATCCCAGGTCCTCTTGACCTTTATTTATACATTACAATGAATCTCAAACATCCTTAGGCCGAAACCTAGTTTTCAAAACCCTAAATACCAATACCCTAGGTGTCTAAAACCCTAGGTCAACTTTACCCGCATTTTTAGGGCTTTGCCAACTATCTTTCCTTCTTTCTTACAAGGTTCTCCAAAGAATCTATTGGTGGATTTTTCCACTTGCTGAGTTGTCCACAATCCATCTTCCTTGATGATCTATCTTCCTTGATCTCCCCATCCAACGACTTGTTTTCTCTTACTTCGCTCCGTATTTTCTTCTCTTTTGGTCACTTTGATCCAACCTCAGTCAACTTGTCTTTCACACAATTCACACTTCATGCTTCTTTCCTTAATCTTTGCAAGCTTCCATAACCAAGGGCCAACACTCCTCTTTTCTAAAAAGATCAATGTATCAAATTTCATTAGTAGTAATTAATTGATGAGAAATTTGATAGAGCTCAAGAGAGGAGAGGAGAAGATATGAAGACTCTATTGCAGTCTAGCCTTTGTAAACATTTGCACAGAACCATTCAAATTAATACAAAGACTAGTTTTTCCTTTTCATGAGGTTTCTATGTGTTTTATGTGAATATTTTTTTTCTGTATGTTTATGAATGCCATAGATGCATATGTGTTTCACTTTGCAGTAATTGGATAGATTTATCTATCTCTGTAGTTTTATGAGTGTTTTGGGATCTTAGGCTTATGCATGGAGTGCACACCAGAGTCAGTGAAAACTATGTGAAGCTAGTGCAAGGAGTGCAGTTGAACTATATTTTGAGTTTAGAGAACAACATGCCAGGTGGGCACACTAGAATAGGATTAAATCTCAGAAGGGAAATTTGTTGTAGGAAGACACACTAGAGTTACTCAACACTCTGAGGAGGCTCTACAAGGAGTGAATTGAGTAGGAACAAAGAGTGTGAAAGAACTTTGTTTGAGTTTATGAGTAGAATGTGAAATATGAAGACACACCAGAGTTACTGAATTATCTAATGGAAGAATCTATGCAAGGAGTTCATTGAGTGAGCACAAGGAGTGCACCAGAAAAAAATCTAAGTCCTAGAATGCAGGAGAAGAGGCAGCATGCGCCACTACTTCATCTAAAGTATTAAACAAGATCAGGAGGCTGGGCATGAGTGCTAGGAGGGAAAAATAAGTCATTTGGAAGAGGAAAGGGCCAAGACCCTTGGAAATATGATCAAGTTCAAGCTCAGGATAAATAGTGTCATTATGCACAGAGTCTCTACAAGGTGCGAGGAGGAGGGTAACCCTTCAAGTTCCCATTTGCAGGAGAAGTGCAAGGTGTCTGCAAAACAAACTTATTTTCAATTTCCAAGTTCGGGAGGAACAGTGTTTCCCAAGAATGAAAGAAGAGGCCAAGCAGACAATCCTACAGGATATTAATATCAAAATGGTCCAAACCCCTTTGAATTTTAAATCATTTCAAGCTCAGGAGGTGCATGCACATGAGAAGGCTGAACATACAGCCTTGTAGGAGAAGGATAAAAGGCCAATCCTTTGAAAAGTTTAAAAATACTTCATCAAAAGGAAATCGTGACCACATAAAGAGAGAGAGCTACAATAGTCATCATATCTATTGTTAGAAGAAATATGGACCATCAGATTTGAGTCCAGACTCGGGTAGGAGCACAGAGGAGGAGGAAAGATCCCAATCGTAGGATCTGAGCGTGTGGGTCGATGACCATATAATCTAGGTAAGTTTCATGGAGTTTAATCCCTCAAATTCCTTTGAACTTCATAAGTTCATAGTTTTTCATTTTTATACACAGAGGAGACAAGTCTCATGAAGTCTCGAAGCTCAAAGTGGATTTGGGTCGTCCATTGTTGAGGACACGTGTCAGAAGATCTTGGAGTTCGGAGATATTATGCTTCAAAGGAAGTGGAGCACAGGAAATAAGGATCATGAGTCTCTCAAAGCTCCAAAAATTGGACCAAATTGTATTCTTCAGCAGAGAGTACATGTGTCAACAGATAGGGGATAGTTTGGAAGTCCAACTATCTAGGAGCAAGGAGGCATAGTGGAGAAAATTGACTAGTCTTCCAAATATCCAAAGAAGTGGAGCAGATATTCACCCTTTAAAATGAGGATGTGTGGAAAAATATAATACATGGTCCAAAGACTTGGCATTCTAGAGGAACATATTTAGAAGTTCCCTCGAGTCCAGAGCTCCAAAAGGCCCGAAGGCCAGAGCTCATCTAGACTGTCCGTTGGAAAGGAAACATGGCACCATATCCGGAGATCTAGAGGTATAACACTCTGAAGGATTTAAGTTGAGTATGAGGTGAGAACTCCTAAAGGGTCAGGATTCGTAGTTGATCGCATCCCTTGATGACAATGGACACATGGAGATAGTCTAGATGTTTGAAGGATTAGTACACTAGAAGAAATGGGTGAAGAAAGTGTGAAGAATCCTGGACACCAGAAGGTCTGAGTCCATCCAAAACTTCTGTCGAAGGAGGAAACATGGAGGAAGGAGAAGAAATATTTTAATTCAGAGCTCGGGAGGAAATGAGGTTCATGGTAATAAATTTCCTGAAGGACCGAAAGAAGGAGGTCATCACGACTATCCATGTGTGGGGATGCATGGATCGCTCAAAGTGAACCTTCGCCACTCTAGAAATTCAAAAATCTAGAGGTAATACAAGTTGGAGAAGCTAGGAATCCCAAAGTTCGGAGTCTCGGAGAGGATCGTAGCCGTTGGTTACTAGAAGTGTGTGATCTGTTGATCTCTTAGCCTTTGGAGGTTTTCCACTTCGACACTCCCCATGGATTTGAGGTGTGGTGCATCAAAAATTATCGAAGCCCGGAGCCGCGAAGTGGGTATAGACCATCGATCGAGTGGTGGAGAAGGAGCCGTCTTATCTACTTCGGAGTTCAGCTCTCCGAGGATATAGATTATTGGAAGCATTGTGCAACAGAAAGCTCTTAAGCCCAAAGTCATTGTGGGTTGTTGATTTTGGTGTGAGTTGTGGACTGTTGATATTTTCCTTTGTTTGGCCCTTTTTCCATTTGTGCATTTGAAGGATTTGAGGTGTTGAAGCGTTGAAATGATCAAAGCATCACATTCTGTTAGCACCTAGTCACGACCCAGTGTCATATGGAATTTTCGCCGAAGTGAATGGGGCTAGGGCCCAAATTTCTGATTTAAAAGGTATTTAAAAGAGTCTTAGGAAAAGAGGTTGTAGGTCTTTATTGGACTTGCACGAATAAGATTAATTACCCGTGTGCAAAATTTTAAGGGATTAGTAGAGGCCTGAGAGTGAATTTTATCCTTTTTTATGAAAAATCCTAGATTGGGAGGTCGCGCAGACCCTAGGAGAGGGTGGGGTCTATACCAAGTGGTAATATCATCAAGTGGTATCAGAGTTGAGAAACGTTTTAGTCTGATACTATCAGGTCACATCAGAGCAAGAAATAAGCTCTATATGGAAAAGGACAAGATGGATACTAAAGGCCATAAGAAAGGTCCAAAAGGAGACCATAGGAATATGATCCAAGAAGAGATGGGTAAAGAGCTCAAGGATATATGAGAGGAGCTCAACTAGTTAATGTTGCAATGGAAGAAGATGCAACAAGAAGCATGCAGAATATGGAGGTACGAGTGGCCCATGAAGCAAAAAGAAAAGTGGCTCATCCAGCAGTTGGTTTCCAAGAGGAAAAAGAAAGTATTGAGGTGGTGTCTGAGGCAAGATGAAACCCTCAATGACACAGAGGAGGAATTGGTTTACATTTGTGAACTAGAGGCTGGAAAGAACCCCGATGATGAGGAAAAGAGATCAACTGAAGATCTCATAGACTACCAGGAGGGCAGGGATGAAATTTTATATTTCTAGGTGGGAAATAAGAAGAGATCAACTGAATATATCATATAATTACAGGAGGGAAGAGATGAAAGTTCATATTTCTAGGAGGGAAATGAGAAGAGATCAGTGGAAGATCTCTAAGACTACCAAGAGGGAAGAGGTGAAATTTCAGATTGTTGGGTGGGAAAGGAAGAGGAAATGATATTGATTGGGAGTATCATGAACTCAGTGGAGAATTTAGATCAGAAAGGAGTGCTGATGGAGGAGGATAAGAAATGAATTATGATGATTGGGGGAATTGGTATATTTCTACCAAATATCCCAGCAGAGACTAGTGTGAGTGTTGCACGTGAGGAGGTGATGCAACAAGCATCTGAGAAAGAGGCCATGGTGCCAAATGTTTTAAACTCTAATAGTTTATGTAATGCATGTGCAGTATATGAAAGACATCCAGTTGAGACTTTCATAAAGGAAAAGGTGGATCAGACATTAAAATATTCCCAGGAGAGGAGAAAAGAAGAGAATTTAGTGGAATTTCTCAAAATTTTCAACAAGGGAGATGAACAGGAGATAACTGCAGAATTAGAACCTGTAAAAGATGAGAGAAAAATAGATAGCATGGTCTTTGGTGATCTTTGTGAAGAGATGGAAGCACTGGGGGAAAGAATAATAATCCAAAGTGGGCTTATCCAACATGTTAATTTTTAAATAGATGAAGAAGAGGAGATGCAGTAGAAGAGCAGACTGCAAAAGAGGAGCCATATAGTGGACCACATGGACAAAGAAATAGAGGAGATAAGGAGATTGATGTTGGAAGTAGAAAATAAGGCTGCCAACAATAGAGAGAGGTATAATAGAGAAGATATCACAACAACAGGACAACAACAACATCATAAAGGAAGAGGAGCAGATGCACAACTACACATCAAAGTTTGGGACTCAGGAGGATATCAACAACAGTAGAAGGGGAGCCATGAGTAGGAGCTCATGATTTTGTGAGATCGGGAGTATGATGTAGGAGCATCTCTCCACCGCATCAACGTGTTAGCAGCCAACACATCCATGCATTAGGAGGATCAAGTTCCAAGGGAAGAGAGGCACCAACCCTCTCATTTTTAAACCTAAATTGAATTTTTTAATGGAAATTCAATGTAATTAAATGTTTGAAGGCTCAAGGAAAGACAAGACATTATCTTTGTACAGGATGTGTTATTGTAATGTGTAGTGTAGCCTTTAATAGTTGAAATTTAGGTGGATGTAGATCAGATTCAGAATAAATGGCGACTAAATGTAATTTAGTGAGAGTAGGTAGTTGGAGGGAAGGATCAAGGAGCCCCTCTTCAGTAAAAAGATCAGTGTATCAAATTTCATTAGTAGGAATTAGTTGATGAAAAATTTGATAGATCTCAAGAGAGGAGAGAAGAAGAGATGAAGACTCTGTTGTAGTCCAGCCATTGTAAACATTTGTACAAAACCATTCATATTAATACAAAGAGAAATTTTTCCTATTCATGAGTTTTCTGTGTGTTTTATGTGAATGTTTGTTTCTGGATGTTTTCTGTATGTTTATGAATGAAATAGATGAATATATGTTTCCATTTGCATGAATTAGATATGTTTATCTATCTTTGTAGTTTTTTGAGTGTTCTGGGCTCTTAGGCTTGTGCAAGGAGTGCACACCAGAGTTAGTGAAAAATTTGTGAATCCAATGCAAGGAGTGCACTTGAACTCTGTTTTGTGTTAAGAGAAGAGCGCGCCAAGTGCGCACACCATAACAATATTAAAGATAATAAGGAAATGTTGTCCTAGGAAGGCACACCATAGTTACTAAACGCTCTAAGGAGGCTTTGCAAGGAGTGCGTGAGAACTATGTTTGAGTTCTGTGAGGCAACTATGGAAGAGGAAGACACACCAAAGTTACTAAACACTCTAATGGAATAATCTATGTAAGGAATGCATTGAGTGAATGCAAGGAGTGCACTAGAAAATAGTCTAAGTACTAGAATGTAAGAGAAGTGCTAGCGTGCACCAATACTTCATATGAAGTATTATACAAGCTCACAAGGACACGCATGAATGCTATGAGGGAACAAGAAGTCATTTGGAAGAGAAAAGGGTCGATAACCTTGGAAATATAAGGAATTTCAAGCTCAAGAGAAATAGTGTCATTGTGCACAGAGTATCTACAATATGCATAGAGGAGGGGAACCCTTGAAGTTCAAGTTTGCAGGAGAAGCACAAGATATTTGCAAAAAGAATTTATTTTCAAGTTCAAATCTCAAGAGGAGCAATGTTTACCAAGAACGCAATAAGAGGCCAAGTAGACAATCCTACAGGAGAGAAATATCCAAAAGGGCTGAGCCGCATTGAATTTTAAAACATTTCAAACTCAGGAGGTGCAAGCACAAGCCAAGGCTGAACGTATAGCCTTGCAAGAGAAGGATCAAAGGCCAAGCCCTTGAAAAGTTTAAAAATCATTCATTAGAAGGAAAGTGCAGCCAAAGAAAGAGGGAGAGCTACAACGACTGTCATATCTGTTGTCGGAAGAAATAAGGACCACTAGATCTGAGTCAAGACTCGAGGAGGAGCATGTAGGATGAGGACAGATCCCAGCCATGGGATCTGAGCTCGTGGGTCGATGACGGTATGATCTAGGTAATTTGCACGGGGTTTAATCCCTTGAAGTAATTTAGAGTTTAAGGTGGTGGAGTGGGAGTTGTCCAATCTATTTTGGAGTTTGGATCTCTGGGGATATAGAGTATTCGAAAGATTCTGCAGTGGAAAACTCTGAAGCCCAGAGTCATTGTGATTCGTTGATTTTGGTTCGAGTTGTGGACCATTGATATTTTCCTTTGTTTGGTCCTTCATCCATTAGACCATTCAGAGGAGTTAAGGTGTTGAAGTGTTGAAATGTATGAAGCAATGCATTCTATTAGAGCCTGGTCACAACTCAGGGTCATATGAAATTTTTTCCTATGTGAAGGGGGCTAGGGACTGAACTCATGATTTAAAAGGTATTTGAAAGGGGCTTAGGAAAAGAGCCTATGGGTCTTTGTTGGACCTACATGAAGAATATTAAGGACCTGTGTGTGGGATTTTGAGGGATCAACAAGGTCCCAAGAGTCAATTCGACTCCTTATTTATGAATGATCCTAGACTGGGAAGTCACGCAAACCATGGGAGAGGGTGTGGTCTACATCAGCGGAGCATTATTTAGTAAATTAAATTGGTATTAGAGGTCAAAATATTTGTGTGACGTTTCCCATAAGGAAGTTGGGGATGTTATAAAGTGGCATCAGAGCTTCAATTTTCAACATTGATCCTTCATGGGCCAATTAATAGAGGGAAGAGCTTAAATTTGAAAATTAAGCATGCAAATTGTTTGACAAAATGTTGGAATGGGGATGTATGGAATTCGTTTGTTGAAATTACAACAACAAAATTGACAGAAATTTCACAAACATGTTGAGGGGATTTACTCAGGGATTGAAAATTCCCAAATATTTATTATAACTCAAGCAAATTTGGGCATGTTCATGGTTGAATTCTAAAATTAGAGATGCATTCATGGTAGAATTGGTAAAAATCCCCAACTGTGAAAGGGAATTGGATAGGAACTCACACCCATAATGCTTAACCATCCATGTGTAGATGTAATATGTTGTCTACAAGGATTTATTTTTTTGTAAGGAATCTTATTATAAATTTTTCAATGGCATTGGAGGAGGAAATTAAGAATTGAGGAGGAATTGGTCAAAATCCCCAAATCGTGCAGTTAAAATTATGGAAAATTCAAGATGTTGGATGTCGAATTCCATGTGTAGATGCTAAAATTTCTCTTGTATGCCCAAAAAGCGGTCCTATGGAGATTAATTATAGATATCTAATAGTGGCCACATAAATAATGGTGAAATTGGGAATATTTGGAAAATTTTGAAATTAGGAAAAATTGGAAAAATTTGGGAATTTTTTCATACACTGATGTCAAGATGATGTCGGGGCCCCGTGTTAGCTAATATGGTAGAGTGGTGATGTGTACTGCCATGGTGGTAGGGCCATAATGATAGGTACATATTGGTAGGCATAGCAGAGGCGACATGTGAAATGACGTCGATGATGTTAGTTTTTTCCTACTCGACGAAACCCAATCCTAGGACATGCATCAATCCCACATTGATTGCAAGGGGTCCTTGAGAGTTACGTTAACCATAGGCCAGAGTGGGATGACATTCATGGATGCATGAGACATCACCGGGGTATTAACTAGGGTTATTTTTTTCTTACCCTCCCCCCTCGGTTAACAGTCGGCACGTCAGGGGGCCTAAAATGCGAGAAGGGTTGTCGATTGTCGTCGAGGCCCTTTGCACCATGATTGTTAAATCAAAATAACAGGAAAATCCGTACATTGTTGGCCCTTGACCAAGTTTTGAGGAAATATTGGTCATGTTTTACCCCTTTTGGGACTTCGACAGGCTGGTCAAAGATGGAGTGCCTAGGCGGAGTAGAGATCGCGAGATATCACTCATTTTGCGAGCTTGTGGACCCAACAAAGGGTTTTAGGGTTTATGTAATGGGTTATGGGATGTCAGCCCATGGGTTTACCCATGTCTAGGCCCTTTTGTATAAGTATATATAGGAAGGAATGTAATGTAGAAAGTAGTAGTTACTGATTGGCTTAGTGCATCACTATTTGGCTTAGTGCAAGAGGTTGTAAATTGATTTGTGGAGATAGACTGTGTAAATTAAGGCTCTGTGCTAGTGAGGAGTTGGCTCTATTCCTTGACCTAATTTTGGGAAGGAGGATCTCACGCGTTGTACCAGATCTCCTATCCTCTACAATGTTTAGGCTCTATGGATTTTTGCACAGGAGAAGATGAATGTAAGAATATTAAAGACTAATAAAGAAGAAGAGAAGCGATTGGTGGATGTAGCCCCACACTCGGGTGAACCACGTATATCCTTTGTCTTGATGTTCTTTGTTCGATGTGATTTATGACTTATGTTGTTTATATGCTTAGTGTTGTTGTTATATTGAATGCATCTGATGTTGTAGCTTAGTGCTTAATGGTGTTAGAGATAAATGAATGCTAGATCTGAGATAATTCTATGTGTTAAGTGATTGGAGGTATTGGATCTTTATTATCACTGTGTTGTCCTATACTTAGGGTTTGATATGCAATGTGAATGAGATTCCTGAATTAATGTTTGTTGTTGGATAAGTGATTTTTTAAGTTTTGTAATCACATATCAGTGTCCCAGCTTGATTGTAGATACCTGAGTCCTACAACCCCCCCTTCCTCTACCTCAAGTGAGACTTCATTTGCTTCGCAGGTGTTGCCGAAAGGGTCAGTTGTTAGGGTTTTGTTGGTGTGTTGTTGAATCATTGACCCCTGGGTCTGCCCCTATGCCAAAAAATGGTTCCATTGTCGGGACTTGAAATTGTGATTACTGGGAACTGAAGAAAAGAAGAAGCTCTATGCTAAGAAAGAAACCTGATCTGAAAAAAAGAGGTAAGATATTAAAGATTTGTGCTCTGGTAAGGGTAAGATAACTGGAATTTTTTTCTTCGAAAATATGAATCTAGGTATGATTGATATATTTTGTCCTAGTCTGAAAACTAGGGAACAATTAGAAGAAAGAGTTGATCTGAATAAATTTTATAGAAATAGAGAAAAATATGTTATTCTGATGCATTGAAAGAATTTTTGGACTAATAAGTGGATGCAATAACCTAGAAAGAATTTTTGTAGATTGCAGGTCCAACACTGTGATCACAGTGCACGGTACAAGAGAGGTTGGGGATAATTTAAAATAAAGAGAGGATTGACATTGTGTTATAATTACAGAAGATCGAGACATCTTGCTAAGGAATTCCTTGGTACATGTCCTATTTGTCTTTGTTGTAAAGTTATTGGTTATGAGGTTGAGGATATCCCAAGGATGATTGCTAAAATTGAAAAGATGAACATGAGACAAGAAACTATGAAGAAGGTCAAGAAGTTAAGGATCTGTTAGAGAACCAGAAAAACAAAGAATAAGAGAAAGTTTAGACTATGTTAGTACAGTTAAAAGAAACAATGGATGACCATGAGGATGTTTTTTTGTCAGAGATCTTGAAAGAAAAACAACTCATAGTCACAAGAATATAAGACTTCGACATAGACTATGTATTGTATGAAGAAACACATGTGAACATTATGCTAGAAAGCACTTGGGAAATTTTGGGAAAGCCTACTATGGTACTTTCATTAGGAAGGATAGTCTTTTTTAAAGGAAATATGATAACCCTATGTGGAAGAGTTAGTAATATACCTATGATTTCTCTTGAAACATCAACATAAGAGGAATTGGAAGTTATTAGGTTTGTTGAGAACAATGCCCCTTTTCCACTTTTGTTAAGAAAAATCTAGATTGAGAAGGATCGGATTAGAAGGAAAGTAGAGGAGGAAGCCACAGAAAAGAAAAAGCAAGAAACAAGGGACCTCATATCCATAAAAATAGTGAGACTAATAGAAGAACAAGAGGATAATTCGAAGCAACAAAAGGCAAGATAATTAGTTGTTGAAACTGAAAGAACGCAGGAAGACTTGAAGAACTAGCCCATGCAAGAAAGAAGTATAGCCATCCCAGAAATAGTAAGAGAAGGGACATTGACCTTAGAATCTGTAAGAGCACATCAACAGTGCGAAGTTCTTTCAACGGGAGAGAATAAGAATACAAATGGGAAGAGGATTCCAAAAATTGTTAGAGAAGTTCAAATCATAGGAAAGAAGGCCATGAAGATCAATAGGAAGAAAGCTAATCTAGAGGAAGCTACATAAAACATAAGGAAGACTTCACAGGAGATAGATCTCTAGAATTTGCACCTCGACAGAATAACATAACCACACAGAATGGGACTTCACTATGGCAAAGCTAGATGACCATTGGAGGCACCCCGACCATTAGAATAATTCTCTGGAATGGCTAGAAATGCAGTTATTGATGGAAAACACCATCATTGGATCATTGGGACCATGCCATAATAGAAAGATTCACACTCATGGACACATTCCTTCCCATTGGAGGAATCCATTAGATGCTTTCTTATTTAACCTATCGGACGCTGCGTCGAGAACACTTTTTTCCACCCATGATTATCAAGCTAACAAATAATCCATTATATCACACTATGCTTTCTATACCTCACCATTCATGTGATTACCTCTCTTTTCTGTTTTCCTACCCGATCTATTTGGTCGCAAGTGTGAATTTTGGGCGAACATAGCATGTTAGAAAAGTTTGTGGAGGAGATTCTCGTGGAACTCATGGCTGAGAAAGTTATGTTTGTAGGAATACATGCGTCATCGATAGGGGGATTGCAAGCATCCCCTTCAACTAAACGTCATTCTATTCAAACCACAACTGAGAAGCGAAGCAAGCACCACGACAATCTCACTAACGTGAAGCAGATCCCATCGATCTTGCCAGAGTACATACTACATTTGGTTGGCATGGCTACCCGCGACCGTATCCCATGGGAATTCAAGTACATATTTATCACTACGTACATCTCAAAGGGGATGCATGTAGTTGGACCCCAGTTAGGACACATTCCATCTCTGAAGAACAAAAAGTTCATCCTCAGCGATAGGAAGAACCATGCGATGCTTGAGCCACATAGGTACTTGATGAAGATGACTAGGAAAAAGCCACGTATAGTCTCCCAGTCATGGATTAAGGAGCTTGCACAGTCAACGATCTTGAATTTAATGAAGATCCCTCACTTTGGTCGACATCAGGAGGTTAAGGCCTGCATTAAACTCCTCCTGTCGTTCTATCACATAGGATATCTATGGCTTGACAGGCGAACCATTGTAGATCTAACGTTGATCCACATGATCACATGACTAAGCATGCAGGGACTGGACCATCAATGGTTATACCCAGGGAAGACTTCAAATCACTCCTTGGCACAATGCATAAAGGAGGATTATGGAAATGTAGAGAAGGGAAAGCGATGCTACAAGGTAGCCTCCATCCAGGATGGAACATTGCACCTAGCTTGTCAGTTTATAGCTAGAAATATCATCAGAAATAACCACCCGACACAGGTCACTGGATTTGTAGTAGACCTCGTAGAGAAGTGTGTAGAAGGAATGCAAATGAACTGGGTGAGTTACCTCATCAACGAGCTGGAGAAGGACTATCGCGAAGCACAAGATCAGGGATATGAGTTTCATTTTAGTTGGTTACTGGTATTAATCACATTTGTTGCTTGGTAGATGATGAAAGGAGTGACATTTCTAGAATTTGAGCCATTGGATCCATTGGCCACGTGGTTCTATACCTTGTGGTATACAAACAACATGTCGAAGCAGTGGAAGTCGAATGCTATCTTCCATGCCTACTACTAGCAGCTCAAGCGTGCTATTGAGGCATTCCCATGAATGACACCGAACACATTTCACTAGTACATACCATTGGTGAAGTTCCATACATATCAACACTTTATATACATCACTACGCATAGGGATGAGAGCAAGGAGAAGTCGTAGTCCTATTATAAGATGACCAATGAAGAAATGGAGGAGATCACCAAAGAATGGCTAGCGGAGTTCCTTGTACCATTGGAAGATGCATAACTCTCTGACCCTGACATCATTGGAAGTCCCTTGGTCACCCGAGTTGAACATGATGGATAGACTAGTGTGAAGAAAAAGAAGAAAAAGGAGGAAGTGCAGAACATAGTAGCTAATGAGGAGGACAACGCCTCAAAGGAAAGAAGGCCTAACTCACCCACAGGAGGAGGAGGGGACAAAGTGAACCAAGAAGAAGGAGGGGAAGAAGTAGAAAAGAAAGACAAAGGCTAATTAACACCACCAGAGGATCCCCTTACCGAGGCCGAAACATCAAAGAAGAGGAAGGTTTCTTTGCATAAATCCTCATCAAGAAAGAAGACCTGAGCCAATAAGCCTCATTCAAAGAATGTGCTCACAGTGGACAATGTCGATCTTATCATTGCATCCATGGAGGATGCTATAGAGGATATATTATAGAGACGTGGAGTGAAGTAGGAGACATTGTATGAAAGAATAGAAAAGGAGATGAAAGACATACAACAAGTCAGTCATTTGATCCGTGTAGTACCTACTGCACCTTCTTCGTCGGAACTTGCAGAATTGGGGGACAAGCCCACCCAATTAGGAAGATTAGCAGATGTAATAGAAGCTCAACATCAACAAGCCCAAGAAGAAAGGGACAAGGCTACATAATACTTGAAGCAAGAAAAGTAGGAGGTCTTAGAGAAACTTCGATTTGCGCAGAAGGAGAAAGATGAAATTCAGGTGATGTACGAGGAGGAAAAAGAGAATATGCAGAAAGAAAAATACCAGCTGCTCGTAGAGAAGACTACGGTCAAAGAGGTAGTGAATAAAGAACTTCTCTTTGTGTCAGTCTTGGCACAAGAGGAACCAGAGTCAACCAAGATGCAACTAGGGAAGCTCGCCGAAGCCATTCATCAACTTCAAGCACGGATAATGGAGTTAGAGCTCCAAGAAGTACCTAGCACTCCACAATAAGTGTGCAATAAGAGGGAAGAAGCCGCCAAGAAAGAATTAGAAAAAATTAGGGAACTTGCCATAGAATGTAAGAAACTAAGAGACCAAAGTGCACAAACCTATGAGTGCCTTATAGAAGATTCAGAACTGAGGAAACTGGAAGCACAATTACAGGAGGTGAAGCAACAAGCCCTGAAAATTCAAGCATGGATGAAGCTACTTACTGCAGCTGAGAGGATGAAAATATCACAGGAACAATGCCCAATCCAAAAGTAGATTACTCCCATTGAGGGCAGAGTCGTGGAAGTTACACAGAGGCTCCATCTAGTGTAGGACGAAGCCTGCATGATTTTTTAATATATTGAAGGACAAGGCTCACAACTAGACCAAGTGGTTTCAACAGTGGAACAACACCTGGAAGGGCCTGTTACAGAACAAGTAATTCAGGAGTTCATCGAGAAGGAGGCTCTGGCGAAGTAGCAAGTTGAGGCAGCTTGATCTAAGATCGAGGCCTTCGAAGCAGTGTTTCCTAGATTTGAGTGATTCGGGATGAGTCACAAGTGAGTGTTGGGGGCCTGTTGGCCCTTGACCAATTTTTGAGGAAATATTGGTCGTGTTTGACCACTTTTGGGACTTCGATAGGCTGGTCGAAGATGGAGCACCCAGGCAAAGTAAATATCATGAGACTCACTCATTTTGCGGGCTTGTGGACCCAATAAACGGTTTTATGGTTTATGTAATGGGTTATGGGATGTCGGCCCATGGGTTTACCCATGTCTAGGCCCTTTTGTAAAAGTATATATAGGAATGAATGTAATGTAGAAAGTAGTAATTACTAATTGGCTTAGTGCACAACTAGTTGGATTAGTGCAAGAGGTTGTAAGTTTATTTGCACAGAAAGACTGTATAATGTAAGGCTCTGTGCTATTGAGGAGTTCACTCTGTACCTTGACCTAATTTTGGGAAGGAGGATTTGGAACCCTATGCACAGATCTCCTATCCTCTGCAAAGTTTAGGCTCTGTGGCTTTGTGCACATGAGCAGATGAATGTAAGAAGATTGAAGACTAATAAATAAGAAGAGAAGTGGTTGGTGGACGTAGCCCCACACTAGGGTGAACCATGTATATCTTGTGTCTTGATGTGCTTTGTGCGATGTGATTTATGATGTATGATGTTTATATTCTTATTTTTGTTGTTATAATGAATGCATTTGATGTTGTAGCTTAGTTATTAATTGTGTTAAAGATAAATGAATACTAGATCTGAGCTAATGCTACATGGTAAGTGATTGGAGGTATTAGATCTTTATTATCACTACGTTGTCATGTACTTAGGGTTTGATCTGCGATGTGAATGAGACTCATGAATTAATGCTTGTTGTTGGATAAGTTCTTTGTTAAGTGTTGTAATAATAGATTTGTGTCCTAGATTGGTTGTAGACACCTAATTCCTATAAGCCCCCTTACCTATACCTGGGGTGAGATTTCATTTTCTTTGCAGGTGTTGCCCAAAGGGCCGATAGTTAGGGTTTTGTTGGTGCACTGTTGAAGCGTTGAACCCTGGATCTTCCCCTGTGCCAACACACATAAAGGTAAATGGGTGCGGTATGGGTCCCTCCAATCACCAAACCCAACAGTAGTGTGCCATGTAAACAACCAAGGCATGTGGTTGATGTGTGTATATATATATATATATATATATATATATATATATAATAAGGTGTGTGTCATGAAAGTAAGAGAAGAGGGAGGAAAATGGGGCTAACAACGTCAAGCCAAGTGAATGAGGAATTGAAACATTGTCCTTTCATAGATTCCAAGTGGAGTAGGATGTCATGTCATCATCCTAGTCAGTGAAATTTATATAAATGTTTTGTGAATTAATGAAAGTAATGGGAAAATTATAGTGATTTTTTGGGTGTTCAACTTGTAGGCCATTTTCAGAGGCCTTAATGACATTTTTGAGAAGTGAAAATTGTATGAAATGTATGTGCTTCCAATACATACCAATTTTTCATCTAAAATAATAGATCATGAAGAGAGTGTTCCACTTGTGTAAATCGTTCTTCAAACAGAGCTAGTATGAATAAGTTACAGGGAAAATAGTCCATAACTTCTTGATCCAGAATCGAATTGGGGCATAGGATAATTCTATGTAAATCTATTGATTCATATAATACATCCATGGAGTTAAAAAAGAAATCTTGGCACATAAAAATGGATAGAAAGACATAAAAGGTACATGTAGCATTCAAGGCCAAAAATATAAATTGGATTGAAACATCAGTCAATTGTATCTAGCATCCTAGAGCTAAAAAGAGGATTAAACTTGGTCCTAATGTCCATCATATGGTTATGAAGGAACCCAGTTGATATCCTATCAAATTTCCAAAGGATCAGGTACGAATATGCATAAGCACGGTTAAAAATTTGCACTTGTTTGAAGGAGTTTTTTTACTTAATAATCAAATGACTATAGCCTCCTCCTCAAAACTTAGACTTGAGCAAGGAATCAGTCATTGGAAAGGTATTGGAAAGAGGATTCCATGTATTTAACCATAATTGAGAATTGAGAAACTCAAATTATAGGAAGTCAGAAAAAAAAAATTCAGTGATAAAAAAGGGGCAAATTGTGCATATGTTACCAAAAATTGTATATTATGGTTTTGGCTAACAAATGTTGTTATATGCATATGTTTGTGGATTGAACAAAGAAATGGTAAATATATTTGTAGATCGGAGGAAGAAAATAATATATAGTTCTTAAACATGAGCATTTATTGTCTTAGGAAGCTATCGGTTGAAGACATATATACTTGGTGTGCAATCTGGAAGAATTCCAATGGAACTCTGATCTGGAAAAGAAATTCCAGCTACAAAATATTCATACCAATTCTAGGTGTTAAGTAAGAAATACGATCTATAGTTCATGCTAATACATGTAGAGTGGGAACAAATGGAGATGAAAATAATAGGTTTATGAAAGGTGGGTTAGACAATGGGTAAAATGTTTTGAACTTTGGTTAAATATGAGAAACGATACTCAAGGAAAGAGTGCTATGACAAGGATGCCTCATAGGATGATCACGAAACATAAAGGAAGAATGTTGATATGTGAATATAGGTACAACCATGAAGGCTTGGGATTCCACTACAACCAATCCACTCATCCTAATCAAAGAACTCATTGGAATCAGGGGACAAAATTGAAATATTTACTGGATTAAGTAGTGAAGATCCATTCACTATACAGGGTGTCAATGTACATGTAAAGTAGTACATTGTGAGAATAATTTTTCTAAAAATATTTATATGTCAAGATGATAGTCTTATGATAAATAAATACATAGGGTAAACTTGGAGATAAGGAAAACATTTCCAAGGACTAGCCACACAGTTTTGGGGGTAGTACCTCCATTATTAGTATCCGAGTAGTGCAGTGGAAGCATGGTATGAATGTTAAAACTTCAAAGGTGAAGAAATGAATATTCTTGTAAGCTAAAGAGTGCTAACAAATGCATAAAGTGATGCCTTATGTGCAGAGTGATGCTAGAAGAATTGAACCATACTTTTTGGGAAGGATTTACATAAATTTAAGTGCATTTCAGAATTGGACCAAATTCATGAGTAGATGGACATAAGAGAAGAAGGTACCACTAGATGGATGCCTAATTATTTGATGTCTATGGAAGCACATAAGGAACTGTGACAATAGTAAAAAGATGGTTTTTGAGGCATTCCAAAAGTGTTGAAGGTATTTCCAAAGTAGTATGGAGATATCAATTCAAGAAGAACTTCAGGATGGAAATGAAGTTCTTAGAGGGAAATCAATAAGGAACCATGCAAAAAAAAATGGTCCTATGTTGACTTGGTATGCAGAAGAGAGGGTACCTAAAACAACCCATCGTAAGTGGAAAAGAGTTGTTGGTGATATTCTAGGAGATTGAAAGTATCACTAGAATTTATGATAGCAAGTAAAACAAATTTTAACTACTTCTAGTTAATATCTAGGAAGTTGGAAAAGAGACATTTGTGTAATATTATGGTATGCTAAAAATTGACTATGTAAGTCAAGTTGAGGCTAGGTGTCAAGAAAAGAGAAGAATATGGTGCAAGAAACCATAAGTGCTAAAGTATTCAGTCAAGGAAGGGTTGAAGTAGTTCAGTTTCGAAAAGTAAATGGATGTTGAATATACAAAGTCTATAAGAGAGCATGGCTAGAAATGGAATTTGTTCATGTATGTGTTTGTTCAGATGGATATAGGTATGGATGAATGTTGAAGAATAATATCAACATAGTATCTGGATGAAAATGTAGTCAAAATTCTCTTTTTTGTTCCTGTCTCTCCTCAATTTCTCTGAATTCTTGCATCTCTTATGTGCTCTAAACATGTAGAAGTGGCCAAGAGTGGTTGGGCTGGAAAAGTTCTTAGGACAAAAATAATCAGGTGCAGTGATTACAATGAGAGCACAAAAGAGATGCAGAAATTCAAAGAAACTAAGGATAGTAGAAACAACGAAGATAATTGTGAATGATGGAAGAAGTTTTTGCAATTGTTGTAGCAACAAATCTGATATGGCATGTTGGATAGCCACACATAGCATCCGAATTTAGATTACATATGCAATTATAAGCATGTTAAAGATGCATTCTTAGTGTATATAGATATGCATTAGTGAATGTCGATTGTTTAAAATGTAGATATGACATGTTAAATACTAAGAGTAGTCTATTGTTATATATATGAATATGAAATTTTCTAATGATGGTTGTTGTGCCATGAAAGAGGGAGTGAATGCATGCCTGCAAGTGATGTCGATGATGTGCTGCATATGGAAGACATCCATATAAAGAAATTTGCTAGCATGTATGAAGGTATGAATTTTATGGCTAGCATCAAACTCATTTAATGGCAGCCACGAAGGTATGAATTTTATGTATTTATGCCACAAAATTTCTTAAGGGACTTAGATAAGAATTTTCCTAGCCAGAATTATTTTATAAAATAACGTTAATGTATAATTTGAATGCAATAATGGAAAAGATACACCACTTGGTGTGGTAAATACTGAAGGCCTATGATAACCATAAAAACTGTCTGGTTTTTTAATGTATACAAATGATATAGTAGCATGTCATTTTATATCATTTATGAACTAATAACCAAAGAAATAAAATGGTATAAAATGGTATGACCCTATTATAGGAATGGAATCCAGTAAAGCTAGTCATGTATGAGGCCATGTCATGGTTGGATATGGAAAGGATTTAGTGCCACAAAAGTATCCAAGGAAACTTCCTACTTATAACTAAGGTTTGGACTGCAACCTTTTCTCTAACACTAAAGAGTACCATACAATTACATTCTTGGTATAGTGTTTGGGTCGAAAAGGAAGACATCCAAATGATTGAGAAGGCAATAGAAAGTGTATGGAAGATGTGGCGAGGCATTGGAAAGAATTTAGAAATTCACCGTGGTGGGATACATGACTTAGATAAATGGCATTATGAAATCAATGCAAGGGTGTATTGAATAGATATGCATGGAGCATTGCACTCATGCATAGTGTGTAAGTGGTAGAGTTGCACTCATTCCTGATAGAGTTGTTTATGCTTGAATGCAATTATTGAATGCATTCTTGTGAATGCATGTATATATGTTATTTAATGTAAATGATTATTCTAGCAGCTAAAATTATACAATTATTAACTAACTTATGTAGTTGAGAACATTTCAGGGGCTGCTAGATATTGCAATAGGAAAATTGCAAGTGAAGTAGTCACATGAGCATTGACTACAAGAAATTTCTATACAGGAAATAGAGTAATAAAAATAATGATGTTGAAAGAATGAAAAGCCTAATGGATGAAAATTGTTATTCAGAGAACGATAATTTCATTCTATCTAATAAACGATTTGATAGCTATGATTGAATTGTTAAGTGTAGACAATTTTGAAATCACTTAGTGAGCCTTTGTAAATATGACAATAGAATTATATGGTACATGAAATAGTAGTAATATGTTTGGTTGAATGCAAGATGAAAATATTGTAGAGAAAAGTGCTCTTCAATATGGTGTTTCTCACATCCATAAGAAATATTGCATTCTACTCTTGTAGCAGCCAAAAAACTATGAGAGGCAATCTCATACATGAAGAATCTTTGAATTTCCATATGAAATAAATTTTAATTTCTACATGAAATTGATATGATATTGTCTCATTATCATTGTATGTGTGTGACACATATGAGATAATGGTTATTGAAGCTAGAATGCTTGGGAAGAAAGGTTACTGTTGGAACACTGAAGTCCTATAATTTCCAAAAATAAATATCCTAAGTGGGGGTCTAGAGATGACCCGACACTCTCCTTGTGTATGAAATCCTTGGCAAGAGGGA
Organism: Picea engelmannii; assembly: GCA_009831015.1. Classification (NCBI taxonomy): domain Eukaryota; kingdom Viridiplantae; phylum Streptophyta; class Pinopsida; order Pinales; family Pinaceae; genus Picea; species Picea engelmannii. Next base: position 475,415 of record ML777466.1, on the reverse strand, counting down.
TCATTGAAGGACTGTTCATCAATGAAAGAATATCTATGCCTAGAAGGGTGAGTACAACGAGGAAGAGACAACTAAAGAATTCTAAAGTGGGATGCGTTATTTCCTGAAGAAACTCTATGTAATGGAGAAAAATACTTCCAGTTGCAGTAGGGAGACATGAATCTGGTGCTTGCAAAGAAGAGCACCAGAAGGATAACAAGCTTCAATAGAAAATGCATGGAGTTTTTTTTTATATTTTTGAATGTACATTGTATATAATGCACTCAGTGTAGTGCATAAATAACAGGGAGGGGAATGTAATACCCCCATGCTAAATCCCAATTGTAAATGTACATATGTTTATAGGATGGTGAGAAATGATACTATAGGCTGGAGTGCCTATGTGATTATTACATTGGAGAGGCTAGATGCTAAAAAACCAGTGAGCCTATTCTTGTAATATGTAAACACTCATATTATTAATAAGAATATATCACTATTGTAGACCAACCAAGAAAAAATATTATGGGGTGATAAACTCCACTAGAAAGGGAAAGGGGGATAAGAGTCTAGGAAAAAAGGGGCTAAGCCAAGAGGGCTTAAGCCCAATGGAACATTATATTAATATTCCTTAAAATCCAAAGTTATGGATGTAAATATATCTTAAGTCCTAAAGTGATATAACATTATGTTATGTTATCCTACGTTCCCAAAAAGAAAGGGAACAAATTACATAATGGGCACAAAGTTAGTCCCTTATGTCCCATGTGTCACATAAGACCCATGCATATATAATTGGTGGATGTAGAGTAATATCCATCATTCCATGATAATTATTCCATCATTACATCCTCTGCACATGAGGGTGGTACTTTGCAACCATACCTGTATGTGGGAGTTGTTTCTAGCTAGTGACCTGAAGAGGTGGGTTGTCAGGCCAGTATGTGATGGAAGAAGTCGATTATCATACCTGCGTGTTATTGAATAAGTGGGTTGTCAGGACCATTTTTTATTGAAGAAATGGTTTGTCAGGTCCATGAGCATTCTCTCCAAGTGAGAGATTTAATGGGAATTGATTCCCAAGGTGCACAGTTGCAGCTACAGGAATCAGAGATTCCTTGTCTGACCTGTTTTTGAAGCCCTGCAAGGGAAGTGGGGCAGTCGAATGAATGTTGAGTAGAGAAGGGGCAGAATTCCTGGGGTGGAACATGCATGTGGGGCATGAGGGACTATAATTTGTTTGATAGAGTTAGCACGTAAGTCTAAGATTTTTTGTTGTCAGAGAAACCTTAGTTTGACTTAGAATTTACTTTTCTCTGGTGGAGTGTTCACCCTAGCTTGGGGGTGACCCAATACTGAGAGTTATGAGCAATGTGGTCTATGGTTGGGAGGAACGTGGAAGGTCTGCATGCAATTGGTGTTTTATTCATAAGATAAGTGTCTCTTATGCGTTTTTGTGATGACTGTGTGTGTATTTATGATGTTTTGTTAGGAAATTTCATTTATAATTATGTCTATAAATTATTGTGATTATCGAGTATAACCTTACTCATGTTTGGAGCATTATTTAGTAAATTAAATTGGTATCAGAGGTCAAACTTTTGGTATGACATTGCCCAACATGGAGCTGGGGATGTTACATCCTGTCATTTACAACCTATAATCAAAGGGGTTTGAGGGATGAACAGTCAGGATTGTTGATCACTTGGGAACCTCAATTGAAAATCATGTTCCTAAGTCATTCAGTACATTGTATGGCTGCAACTTTTTGTATTAAATTTGATTGATCCTTTCCAAGTTAAAGGTGAAAGAGAAATCTTCCAAGCTGGAGAAAAGGTCTGTAACATATGTCAAGGGGTTTGAAAAAGCATATGAAAGGTGTAAGGATGTGGAGAAAAAATATGATTTGAACAATAGAGAATATGAGGAAGCTTATGGAGTTGGTCCATAGGGAAAAATAAAGTGATTGAAGATCTTGAGCAAGTTGTAGAAGGTGGTGTACTAAAACAATCTACTTTTTGAAAAAAATTGTAGGATTCTCACAAAATTTAATAGATCTACATGGGACTAATTTAAGTATGGTACCAGTCAAGTTTGAAGCTAGTTCAAGGTCCCCAATGGAGTTGAAAGTGGCAGAGTCTTTGAATATTCCTCAAGAGATTCATCTTCTAGTAGTTACTGCCATCAATCTTAAAATCATATGTGATTGAAAGTGCATTTGTGTATGTTTTCTATTTTCACAAAGAAAAAGTATGAATGGAACAAGCGTGGCATGCTTGGTCACTTCTATATTTTAAGAAAACTTGATGGAGACATATTTCCCATGGGATTCACAAAGAAGATAACCAACATAAAGACTAAAGTTGGGCCTACAAACCCTTTCATACCACCAATAAGGTTAGATCCTTAGTTGACATTAAATTATTGGGCGGTGGTTTGTCAAACATTACCAACTTATAAATACTAAAGCTGGGCCTACAAACCCTTGCATACAACCAATAAGGTCAGATCCTTGGTTGACATTAAATTATTGGGCGATGGTTTGTCAAACATTACCAACTCACATCAAGTGACAGGTCTAATGGACCATAGCACCGAAGTTTCATTTGTTGCCTCATCAAACCACTTAGATACCACACCTGCGGTCTCCTCATGCATTACATGAACAGGCACTGAACCATGTCTAGAATGTTCTAATGCTATAAATTTTGTAGGAAACATGTCAGTGAAGCATGTTGCATTTCTATAGAAAGGCTTTTATGGCACCCTAGAATGTAGCCTATTCTTCTACTCAAACATCCATTGTAGCTCCAGTTTCCTTGAGAAGGCCATGTAAGAATGCTAATATTATGGTACAGGTAACCGAGGACCTCATCGCACCAACTGACAATACATTATGGAAGGGAGAAAATAAACAATACTGGTTGGAGTTCAATGGATGGTCTAACAGTGGAAGGCATGGAATGCTTAGATGGAGCATGAGTCTCTTAGTAGAAGTGTAACAATAAGAAACAATAAAAACTTGGGCATGTTATCACACAATTTGTATTTTAGGTCACAGGTTGAATGATAGAGGACAAACTGGCATAACAGGAACCTTCCCCACCCAATGTCACCTCAATGGGGAGGTCCTTTCTGTTTAGGGAGGTTAGCCCAGGGGAGATGTCCTTGGTAACCTAGGGTTTGAAGAGGAAAATGATACAAGGTCAAGTCTTAAGAATTTCCCTCCTAGCAGGTCACCACCAATATCAGATAGTTCGGCTAATCAGCTAATAAAGAAGTGTAGGCCCTATTGAAAACACATGCCCAGAACAAAACAATAACAACACAATATGTATATTTGCAGGCAATAACTCAAAGGGTTAGTACTTCTTTAACTATCTGATTTCTTTCAATAAGAAATATAATAGATACAAGATGAAGTCAACATTTTGTTATTTAGCCTATGAAAGATCATTAATTCATCAATATCTACCAAATGACCAAGCCAATAGTATATCTAATCAATAATTGTTCAATAAATGCTTGACGTCATCACTCAATTGCTTATAAGAATTAAAAGCTTGCTGCATCAACTATGACATCAACCTAGGTTAGCAATGTTAGGGTTAGTTAGGGTTTCATAAATTAAATTTTAAAAGATCGTTTTGTACACTAGAGACTCAACGTTGGAGATTTAACCAGTGCCTTAGGGTATATGGAGTCAAAAGTAAGGGCACAAGGTCTCGGGAGGATGAAAACTTAGAGACTGGAAGGTAGGGTTCTATGGTGTTGCAATGGCAGGGCCCTAGAATCAAAACCCTAGGGGAAAGAGGCTCACTCTGGTGTTGCTAATGCAAGGCCTTGTGCTCTTTCCTCCTTCTCTAAATAAACTTGGAAAAATGGCTAGCTCAAAGTATAAATTTAAGGGAGAAAGTGTTGCAAAGGCAAGGCCTTCAAACCCTAGAAGGTGAAACCCTGGTGTAGTCCAACTAGGCCTAGGAATCTCCTCTTTTCAACCTATAACCTCAACACTACCTCAGAAAAAGAAAGAAAAGTGTAGCAACGACTAGGCTATATCTTCTTTTTTCAATGGATGAAAACTATTTCTCAACAAGGCGACATGTAGCAATGACCTACTTGTGTGCTTGCTACCTAGGGTTTTAAAATCAACAAATTTATAAGAAAATGCAAGAATACTAACCTACAACCATTCAATCAAGAAGGTTTGCAGGAAAAACACTTACATATCATGAAGAAAAGCATGTGCAAACCCTAGTTGTAAACCTTCCATGAGAGAAATGCCATAAATGCCAAGAGAAATCCTCCTTCAAGAGTTGCGCCTCACTTTAAAACACCAAAAATACCCTAGTAGGGTGCAAGAATTAAGATCTCACAAGAGAGTGAGTTGTGTTATGTCAAAATGAGGGAAAAACATCCTCAATATATATCATTCCATGACCTTTAATTTACAAAATAGGTCATTAAAACAGCCGACAAGGCTGACTACAAAAATTACACTGTTTTTACATTAAATGCTAAGTAAAAGACACAAAATGAGAAAAATGTGGGATGTCAAGCCCTTCTGAGGGAGATGTTGGCCCTTTTTGGGCATATCTAGCATCCAAAAGTCAGGCGTTATCCCTTTTAGGGCTCCTCTAAGCTACCACACGTGCCAATAATCTCATCACACTGCCACATGCTCAAGAAGACGTCTGAATCTCCTAGGTGACGTCCTTTCCATCCAGAGGAAAACATTCCATCTGAAGTGGGTCATCCCCCCTAGGTCGGGCTCAGCCAAAGTGTCTTGGGTGGAATGTCCTTCTTTTCTTCATGTGCATAGGCTCATCATAACACTGTCCTGTCCCTACCACTGATGGGATCACAACAACCATCTAATGGGATCTTCAAACCCATTGAGGTCCGAGCTAATCATCTCCCCATGTGTACCAATCCACTGGTACCTGTTCGTCGGGCATGGTCCTGCACATCAAAAACTTCTCCCTCCATGGGCTCATCAGTCCTCGGGATCATAGCAATGTCAATCATATTTCATCATTAATTTTATCAAATACATGCATAAAACCCCTAGCATATACTCTAATAGCTTAAGTATATTACACTGATCTACTAAAAAAAGATAAAGAAAAGGATAAGGTAACCTATTGGGCCAGTATCCATAAGAAGAGGAAAGTTTCCAAAGGACATTATTCAAGCCATGTAGCATGAGGTGGTATAGTCTAAGGATGTCCAGTCATAGTGAAGACCAGGGGTAGGTATTTTCCGTGGGTGCCTTTGTAGGAGGCAAGTTGTACCTGTCATGGATGCAGTTTTTTCCAAGCCCCTTTATTGCCTTTGTTATTTGTTTTATTTATTACTTTTTCTTTCTTTTTTGATTCAAGGTCTGACCAGAGGACATTGCCTTGGCATGGTGGCCAGAGATGACAGTGTTACCCATGAGTGTTTTTGCAGAAATGATAAGGCTGGCTCATGATGAGACCCCCTTTCCCTTGGCCATGCAACCAAGGGTCATTGGCCTGGCGTGGTAACCAGATAATGACAATGTCATACTACTAGATACCTATGAACATAATGGGCCGGCTCGTGATGAGACCTCCCATCCTCTTGGTTAGGTATTGTTTTATTATTTTTCTTGGGATCCCTTTTGTTTCTTATCTAGAGGCCTTTTATTGCCTTCTCAGGGATCCCTGGGCGAGGAATCTTTAGGTTTTATTTCCTATGGATTTTATCTTTTACCAACTGCTTTTACCTCCTGGGCCTTTAGCCCCTTCTTCCCACATGACAAAGTGTAACCCCTCAAATAGGTCATCCTAATGCCCAGACTAGGGGAATGGGATGGATGTATGGGAGATAAGATGTAAAATTATAGTATGGTGGGAGCAGACGATGGCTCTTCAAATCCCCCCTGGTGGCTAACCAAAACCTATGGGCACAATCTTGTTAGGGCACCCCATTAATCCCCCCAACAATGGTCAGGTGGGTTAGTGTAAGATCCAAGCAGTTGTCAGAAATGTAAGGAACCTGGTGCATATATCTGAAAGTTATAATGATCAAACATGACACATACCATGATACCTAGACCAATTACCTCATGGAGCAAGAGTCTTCTTTGATGCAAGTCCAAGACGATGGTGATGGATGTTGTTGTTGTTGACAGGAAAAATCTGGCAAAGAAGAAGAAGGATGGGCCCTCCAGGGCCATGCTCAGGTCAATATTACTCTCAGTACTCCATGTCTTGGACCTGTGGGCCTCGAGACATGATCTCCTAGCTATCCCTAGAAAACGAGGATAACAAGGCCTACATATTTAAAATTGGTGGGCACTAGATATTACTTCCATTAACAACAAGCAGTTTCATATGTCCATTGGTTTATGTAACAATGTCTTCGCAGAAGGATTGACTATCCAAGCCCCAGACAATAGTCCCAACATCGATGGAATTCACATATCTTCGAATTTCAATCTTCAAGATCTCAACATAGGAACATGAGATGATTGTACTGGTATTTTGGAAGGCACTTCCAATCTTACCATTGAACAGGTTACTTGCGTTCTAGGTCATGGGACTAACATAGGTCCTAGCTGGCGATTGGTTACCCCACAATTTTCTCCATTATTGGAAACTAAATTTTTTATTGGGAAGACCTATATATACCAAGAGAAAGTTACTTAAACCTTCTAGGTGTGTTGTTGCATCGCTCTCTGAAATAGGGGGTAGTATTTCTGTAGTGTTTTGAAATGGTCGACAAGGGAGAGGGCCCTATGATCAGTATATACCTTGGTATTATGTGTTCCTGCATTGGGATGTGACAGCATGATAGAGTGAAGATCATCACCAATGACCGCTCTCTCCTATGTGGGTTTCACTAATACTGAGTGCCTCATTGGAGACACTACAAAGAATCAGGTAGCCATGAATCCCACCAACACCGTTTTTTATGCTGATAGATTTATTGGAAGGCGTTTCAATGATGCCACTATCCATAACGACATCAAGTTGTGGCCTTTTATTGTTGTTCAATACAAAGGTGAGGAAATGTAGTTCTTTGCAGAAGAGGTTTCATCCATGGTGTTGATGAAGATAAGGGAGATTGTAGAGGCCTATCTTGGTATACAAATAAAGAATGTCATGGTTACTATTCCTACATATTTGAATGACTCCCAAAGGTAGACCACCAATGATGCTGGCATGATTGTTGAATGTGATGAGAGTTATCAATGAATCCACTATTGTTTCTATTGCCTATGGATTGGACAAGAAGGCTAGCAGTGTGGGTTAGAAAAATGTGATGATCTTTGATTTGGGTGGTGAGGATTTTGATAATAGGATGGTTAACCACTTTGTCTAAGAATTGAAAAGGAAGTTTAAGAAGGATATTAGTGGTAGCACTAGGGATTTGAGAAGATTAAGGACCACTTGTGAAAGGGCCAAAGGGACTCTTTAATCCACTGCTAAGACAACCATAGAGATTGATTCATTCTTTGAAGGTATTGACTTTTATTCAACCATTACTAGAGCTAGGTCTAAAGAATTGAATATGGATCTGTATGGAGAAGGTTGAAAAGTTGTTAAGAGATTCTAAGATGGATAAGAGCACTATCCAAGATGTTGTTTTGGTTGGTGGGTTAGCTAGAATTTCCAAAGTACAACAGTTCTTGCAGGACTTCTTTAATGGGAAGGAGCTCTGCAAGCGTATTAACCCTGATGAAGTTGTTGCTTATGGAGTTGTAGTGCAAGAAATGAGAAGGTGAAAAGGCAATGAGAAGGTGCAAGACCTGTTACTTCTTGATGTTACTTTTATCTCCCTTGGTTTAAAGGCAACAGGCGGTGATATGATTGTTTTGATTCCTAGAAACAACCATTACTACAAAGAAGGAACAAGTCTTCTCTACATACTCATAAAACGAACCCGGTGTACTCATACAAGTTTATGAAGGAGAGAGAACCTAAACGAGGGACAACAATTTGTTGGGAAAGTTTGAGTTGTCTGGTATCCCACCTGCTCCTAGAGGTGCTCCTCAAATCACAGTGTTCTTCGACATTGATTCCAATAGTATCTTGAATGTTTCGGCTAAGGACAAGACCATTCGGCAGAAGAAGAGGATTGCAATCACAAGTGGATAAGAGCTTGCGTCTAGGAAAGGACAAAGGTTAGAACTGAGTGAACATGGAGAGACTATGGACTGACAGTAGCAAAAATAAAAGAAGAAATATTTATGGAAAGCAACAAATTTGTATTGTGGGTTTGATCAGCTCCCTATTTCCTTTGGCTTGAGGACATGCGAATCTGGTATGTGGGAGATGTTGGGTCACTAATTTGACACCTTTTGGGTTATCACTCGGTCTCATTTTATCATATCCTTGCACCATTTTACTAAGCTTATTACCACATTTACCCATACATATGTAGTTACTGTGTTTAACAAGTTTATTGTTGTCAATATTTACAATTTAATTTGTTTTTGATGATTTAGAAAATATTTAGACTAATTTTGTCCATGAAGGTTTTTGACAATTCAGTTCATGTACCCAACCTCCATGTTTAGCGACACCACCAGGGCCAAAATGAAGACAAAGGTTTTGTTGGGAATACCTCCAATATGGTTTGGTGTTAACTAGTTCACCCAGGTCACACTTATGGACCTCTAGTGCATGGTCAAAGCTCACGGTCAAAATTGATTGTGGTTTTTGAAAATAATGAAGGATCTGGGAGATATGGGCATTTTTGTTAATATGGTCTTGCCCAGATTTGTAGTTGTGACCATCTTCTCCAATATTCTAGACAATGGATGTTCCCAATGAGAAAATGAACCAACTCAGGCTTATTGGTAGACATTTTTGTTGTAAATGGATCAAATGTAATCAGATCTTGAGTTTGTTTTCAACCAAGATCCACCAAAAACACACAAAGACAATGTTTTGTACATTTGTCCATGATTGATAGTCTATATTTTGAGGAATTGGTTCCAATTCACCCATTGCCTCTTTGTATAAAAATATATGAGCAGGGTGGATGATCTAGATTAAAGAATTGAAAAGGGAATTGATAATTGTTGATGAATTGCATTGTACATTGTTGAAGATCTTTTCTGCATTGAATTAATATCATATATTTTCTTGCAAGTGGAGTTTTGAGTACAACCTGTAAATCTTTCCCATAGCGTGTGTCAAGCTTGGCAGGGAACCCATGCTAAAATACATTGTTTTGTTTCAATTTATTGTTAGTCAACTACATTGGTTTTTCTTCCCATTTAACATTTCAATCCTTGGTTATGTTTTTCATTTGAGGTCTACTAGAAAAACTGATTATTTGTTGAAGATTGAGGACCGATCTTCTTGATAAGTGATCACAAGAAACTTTGGGAAAGACTGTGGTTTGTGCTAGGATAGCATTTGAGTAACCCTTGTCCATTAATATAGTTATGTGGTGTAGTTTGATTTCATATATTAGCTTGTTTATCTCTATGTTCTTCTTTCAAATATTTAAAGAGATTTCTGAGTATATCACTAAAGGATCGCCACTCAAGACTCGGGAATTAGTTTATTCCACATGCAAAATCACACGAACATTCAAAATAATGACATATTGTGGTTCTGAGCCCAACAACATCTAAGTGATCTTCAAGTCGAGTTACAAGTTGTATTCCTATGGTGGAAGTTAGTTGATTTTATTTGGTTTAGATTTCCTAGAAATTTTCAGCATCAGTTTAGAATAGAATTTGATTCTACATTTCTTGTTCTTGCACCTCAAATATTACGAGCTCGGTTGATGTTTTAATGTTCGAAGTTTATGCATATAAATATGCCCACATCATACATGCAAGAAACACAAGTGGAATCACATTGTTGGAAACCCTTGTAACCTCTATTGGTACCCCTTCAAGTAGTACCACATCAAACAATACTTGTATATGAAATCTCACTTCAACATACCCTTGACAATATATAAACTCTCCTAGGTATACCTGAAACTAGCTTTAGATAATCCAATTGATTGTCTTGTTGCTATAGTACACTGAGAACAACACTCAAGGACTTCACTCTCTAATACTTGGGTAGTCAAGTAGTATGGCTAAGTGCATGGTTGAGCCTGATTAGTTAGTTATCTACAATACTAGGATAGATACTATTATTGGACCCCACACATATATCAAAAAGATATAGTGCTTGACACTCCCTTGTCCCTGTGATCTAATAACCTTTTTTCAATGAGCTCACCCATGAAGGATACCTATAAACCACCTCATACTTATCAAAACAACATGAACACCTACTCCACTCTAGCAGGTTGGAATGGATGGAAGATCAACTTAAGAAAATTTAAGAGGGTATAATTGAGTTTGAAGAGAAGTGCACATTTTAACCTTGTATAATTATTTATTGCGAATGGATTCTTAATAAAAACATAAATGTTACAATGGAACACACACACATTATACATAGATTTTACCCTTGAAAATAAAACTGGGAAAAACAACAACTTGTTTAGAGCTGCACCACTAATTCATATTCATAATCCATATTCTAGGATCTTATGGCATCAAAAACCCCTAATCCATTCACCTGTATTAGTCTACAACCCTAATTCCTTAACTTGAATTGGAAAAACATCATAAAAATCCGCTAAAAAATAGATGAAAAAATGACAATGTTTTTGGGGGGGCTCCACACCCCTTGTAATCTCTCGAACAAGGGGGATCCTATCCCCCCTATGACCCCTTTGTGTGCCCAATGCAACACAATTAATGGGGTTGGTTTTGCAACCAATATAACACATACAAAACATTCTTCCACTTGAAACTTCCAACCACACTAGAAGACATAACATAGGCCATGTCCTCTTCCTCTTCCTATGTCTTGGGACACTAATTTGTAGATAAATTTACACCTATGAGAATAGGAACCGTGACCGATTTACATTTATTCATATTAAAACCCTATAATATTGTCTCAACATCCTTCCCTTGATTTAACCAAAGTTTCATGTTTTTTTTATCTCTTTTAATTTCCATGCCCAAAATGAAATTTGTAGCACCATGATCCTTCATGTCAAATTTAGAGGAAAATTGATTTTTCACATCCTAGATAATATCCTTGTCATTTCCTATCAACAAAATATCCTCCACATACAAGACCAAATAAATAAGTTGATCATTGATTAATGTGAAATACAAAAAGTGATCACCTTTGCTCCTTTTAAGTACAAGTCCCAAAATGTAAGTATCAAATTTTTGATACCACATCCTTGGTGATTGTTTTAATCCATACAAGGACTTTTTCAGCCGACATACCAACATTTTCTTTCCCTTCACTACAAATCCTTTTGGTTTCTTCATGTAGATTTATTCTTCCAGATCCCCATGTAGGAATGTTTTCCTCACATCCATATATCCCTTCACTACAAATCCTTTTGGTTGCTTCATGTAGATTTATTCTTCCATATCCTCATGTAGGAATGTTTTCCTCACATCCATATGTTATACTTCAAAATCAAAAGTAGCTCAAACAAATAAAACAAATTTGATAGAAGTTAACTGGGAAATAAGAGAAAATATTTCACCAAAGTCAATTACCTCTACCTAGGAATAACCATTTTCTACTAATCGAGATTTATATTTCTCCACTTTTCCTTCTACATTCAACTTCTCCTTAAACACCCATTTTTTTCCAATGGAGTTTCTTTTGTTGGGATACACATTTAACCATAGAGAAGAATAGATCTAAGAGAAATGGTCAAGTCTAAGGACATTGTTGCATTGAAGCACAAGCTTTCTCCATGAGAGAAAAAATATGTCTCTCAATGATGATAGATTGATCATAAGGATCATCTATAAATAGGTTCTAGACATGGAAAAAACCAACAATCCCATGATGGAGTCAGTTGCACTTTTCCATAAAATGTGGATCTTGGATCCTATGTCAACATAGTCAACCAAGAGTTTAGTTGGCCATTGACCCAAAGAGTTGATCAACTCCCTTAACCGAAAATATGAGGTTTACAATGGAACTTCATGTTCCAAAACCCCACCCATAAACTTAGCTTGGAGGAAAAAAAATTACATAACTTTCCCCCTTGAATTTGTTATGATTGTAAAGGCTGATGAAAGCTGGTACAAAAACACTCGGAGGAAGTCTGATCACTATCAATGCAAATGAAGAGAGAAAAAAGGCAGTCATCCATTGAAAACTGGTTGCAAAATCTATTTTCCAAACATAATCGTAGTTGGTTAATCGACTAGGCAACAAAATAACACAAGCCAATCAATCATTCGACTAGGCTGATGGGATATCCAAAAATACTGAGAGGGGGGGGGGGGTGAATCAGTATTGCCTACTTTTTCTTTTTACCTTTTTCCATATTAAGCACACATATTAATTATTCAATTAAGCAATATATGATGAACAATAAACCCTCATGAACACAATATTTTATCATGGAACCCAACAGGGAAAACCACTAACTCTTTTCTCATTAATAAAATGTTCTTTTACAAAACTATTTTCAAGATATAACTTGATGGAGAGACATTTCACAAGTTTCTTCAGTTACGAATGAAGGGATGCTTCCACGCCCCATTTACCATCTACAAATAGAAGGAGGCTATGACCCCCTAATTTATCATCTACCACTTAAAGGATGCTTCAACACCCTATTTACCAGCTGCAACTAGAAGGAGGCTATGACCCCGTAGTTTATCAAATACCACTGAAAGGATTCTTCAACACCCTATTTACCAGCTACAACTGGAAGGAGGTTATGACCCCCTATAGGCTTGTATCCTACCCTATCACCACCCTACCACCCTGTTTACGTTTATTGTCGATATGTGAAATTGTTGCTAACATCCAATTCATTTCACAATGCAATTCAATCTCTGTTGCTCTTCATATTGAATTTCATTCATGCAACCATTAACACAAGTCCTGTCACATTTAAATTTTTTACTTTAAATTGTTTTCCTTTTCTCAACCCTTCCTCCCTTTATGCAGGTTATAACACTTATAACTCTCTTACTGTACTATGTTTAAGGTGTTCATAAACACACAAAGATAATATCAATTCTTTATGTCTTCTTAGAATCATTAATTGCTGCACTTTCTACTTGTCTGTTGCAACCTCTGCTTGTATGGTCTTCTAGTTATCTACAGTCAAACTTTATCTCTTTCTCTCTGGATTTTTACTTTATTTAAAACTTCAGTCTTGGAACAACTTTATCACTGCTAACATCTTCTTCAATTAATGATCTTCTTTTAAACTTTGGCTAAAATCCTTCAACAATTTCTCAGCTTCTAAAAATGATCTTCTGATAAGAAACCCCGAGCATCTCCCTTCCTTCCCTTGGTTACTTCATACCAAACTTATTGACATCAAATTCTCTTAATATATCTGGACTCCTCTACTTCTTTTATCTCTAGATATTACATTATGATTCACATACAAAGAGACAATTTCCTTGCAATATATGTTCAAGTATATATATGTGTAAACTTTTGAATACAAAATATTATGACTTTTCACATAAGTGAGGTGCCTCTTTATTAATTTTTAATAACTACGTAACTCTTCATTTGGGCATTTTTAACATAATTAATATTTCAACAAGCATATTAATTAAATCATTTTTATTTGACATTTGCAAATATAATGAGTAAATACCATGGGCTTCTAAATACCATGGGATAATACCGCTTTCACTTTTTCATCCATTTTTATCTTGCTTCCTTTTTAATCCAACCTCACTTTAATATTAAAACTCCTTTTTAATATTAAACTTTTCATTTTTAAAACTTAAATCTTCTTTAATTTTCTTTTGACATTTTTTAATTTTCTTTTATACTTTCTTCTTTAATATTCTTTTACTATTTTCTTGGAGAATACCGCTTTCACTTTTCCATCCACTTTTACCTAACTTCCTTTTTAATCCAACCTCACTTTTAATATTAAAACTCCTTTTTAATATTAAACTTTTCATTTTAAAAACTTAAATCTTCTTTTAATTTTGTTTTGACCTTCTTTAATTTTCTTTTATACTTTCTTCTTTAATCTTCTTTTACTTTATTTTTTTTATCTTTATATACTTTGTTTTTAAATTTTCATTTGTACTTTCTTTTTAAAATCTTCTTTAATTTTCTTTTGACCTTCTTTAATTTTTGGTAATACTTTTTTTTAATCTTCTTTTATTTTTTTTTTCTTTTCAAATAGGACTTCATTCTTTTCATGTAATGCTTCCGAATCTTTTTCTTTATATAAAACTTTTTCAACATTTGTTAAAATAGTAATTACGATAATATCAAAACTATTTCCTTTCACCTTCATCATTAGTCAAACATGTTCCTCGTGCAATGATGGCATCAAAGACAATGTCTCAATGGTATCAATGGCAACATCTCATCTGATATACTTCATCATTACAGATCATCACTTTGACTGTTGACATGAATGACAATATTTCCAACAATATCCCCCTTTTTCATTGAGGTCAACACACTAACTTCATATACAAAACTCCCCATGTGTTGATGCTTTCCTCTTATGAAGTTTTGCTTTATATGAATTTTCTCTCCCCCTTTGACATCAATGAAAAAGGGTTTATTTTCCTATCTTCTGTCTATATAAGTACTTCTCTATCCACTGGTATCTCCTCCTGTAATCAACCTTTTCCTTTCATAAACAAATGACTCCCCATGTCAATATGCTCTGTCTTTGCTTCTAAATACTCTCCCCTTTTATATTTGAAAATGTAGCTCTTCCTGACAAGGTTTCATCCCTTATTGATTTACTAACTTCTTATCTCAGTTGCTTGGGATTTTTGTGTTTCATATGAGTAGTCTTCTTGATTTTTGTAGTGATTGAGTCTTTTCAAGATTTAATCTAATTACTTTCAATTTTTTAGCCATAACTTCCCTTGAGTCTTTACTGACTGTTCTCCTTCTTTTTTTCTAGAAGGACGTTTTTTCTTGACAAGGTTTCTTTTCTTGTTATCTTTGCAGGGTATAATGTACATCATTTTGTCCATTAGAAGGTTGTTGTCTTACTGGAACACTATGCAATTGTAGCTCTTCTTATTCAAACAACTCTTGGATTTTCCCATTGATTCTCATCGGTCTATAACTAAGATACCGATTGTTTTTATATCATCTACCTTGACATCTTCACTCTCAACAATCTTATGTAACCTAAGATTGTAGCATTTGTATTCTTTCTTGGTAGAATCATATCCAAGAAGGATACCTTCATCAAACATGGCATCAAATTTTATGAGATTCTTATCAAGCCTTTTGATGCAACATTTCTATAAATAGAAAATCACTCTCAATGTTATGGAAGACGATAAAGGAATCATCCATATAGCTAAGGATAAACCAACAAAGAATTCCATTGTAGACTACGGCTCTGCTGGAAATGATAGACACATACTTGATCTCTGGGGAAATATATCTGGAATTTCTACGCTGCGTCAATCCTTTTGCATTATTTGTAGTAACCTAATAAATACCAAGAACCTTTGCATGGCATGTGGGGCTCCCTCTCAAGTCTTGAAGTATTAGTTTGAACCATGTAAAAATCCCTTCCTCATAGTCACTTTGTCATTGTTAGGGAAATTCCTCTCATTATCATGATTGTTACTGAAAGCATATTGTAGCTCCATTTTCCAGTGTGGTGATCAGTTTATCAATGAGTGTAATATCATCATCATAAGACTTGGAAGGATTCTCATTTGCAAAGGTTGACATCCATCTCTTCAAATTGGATCCAAATTTAAACTATCCATTATTGACATAATCTAAGCTTCCAAGAGATGCTTCAACAGTGCTATAACTGTAACCCCGGTGAATGAAGTATACGGGGCCTGATGCCAGATTTTATTATATAGAGACTTGTTCAAATAAACATGAATAATCACTCAAAATTATTTATTCAAGTGTGCATCAAGTATCACTCTTATTCCTCAAAAGTACCACTAAAATAGGATTGGAAGATTTATGCGATAATCATCACCCAATTCTTCTTGCTTTTCTACCGTTGGAGATTCATCATCAACATCATTATTATGTGCACCAAAATATTGTTTATCATTGTTTTTAGAATGTTCCTTATTAGAGGTTTCATCCTCAAAAACTCTTGTTCACTTGTTCAGTTAGGAACAATATTTTCCTCATCTTTCTTGTTTTCTACTTTAGATTTTCTTTTCCATGTCTTCTTATTTAATCTTGTTGTCATATTGTGTGAAGCATTTCTTATTGGCTGTCTTCTTGAGTTCTGGCAGTTATAGGCTTTGTGGCCATATCCACCACAACTATAACATCTCATAGTGTAACAATGTGCAACAATATGCCCAACATGATTGGAGTTCCAACATATTATACTATTGTTGAGCCTACCAAATTGTTTTCTTCCATGATGCCTACAATCCAAGGCTTTATGACCATATTCATTACAAGAAAAACAATAACATTTAAAGACACTCTCATACCTTCTTTGATTCATCCATGAAGGTGTCTCTCTTCTGAACTTGTTTTGAGGTGTATGAGTAGCTTCTGGATGTCTTCCTTGATCTGATCTTCTAAGTTTTGTAGTGTTTCTTTTATTCTTTGAACATAAAGAGCCCGCATCATACTTGCTTTCCTTTTTTATAAAATAAAGACTTGCATCATACCTATCTTTACTTTTTACAAATGAAGGACTTGCATCAAGTTTCTTGAGATTACTAATTTCTTCCTTGTTGTGGCCAAGACTGGTTTTTTCATATGGTGATCTTCGACTATCCAAGATTTCATCTAGGGTCATGGAGTTGTTCAAGAACTTGATTTGGGTGTCTAACTTCTCAACCTTGTTTCTAAGATTCACAACTTCTGCTTCCATCTTATGACAAGATTCTTCCTTTTTGTCCAACTGGTTCCTTACTACCTCTTCTCTTCTTTTGACTTCTTCAAGTTGGATTTTAAGATTGACAAAACTTTCCCTTAGTTATTTTAGATCTGCAAGGTTTTTGCTTGGATCATCATCTTCCTTCTTTTCTTCTTTTGTTTGACTGATTTCATTTTTCAGTCTCTTGATCTCCTCTTCTTTCTCTTCTAACTAGGTAATCGTTAACCTACAGTTTGAGCCACGACGGGATTTCTAGTAGGATGTGGTAGGGCTGTTGTCCACACCTCTCCCTCAACCTCTCTAGAAATCGTATGTGGCCCCTTTAATCCATATGTGATTCTGGTCGGCAAGCTATCGTCATCCTGGATCATCAACAATCGTGTCAGAACATGTCCACATCATATAATCAAATCAAATGTACTAAAATCACAATAAAAAATCAACCCCAAAAGCACACTCCCTGACTCGATCCGGAGTCCAAGGGGTCCCGTCAATGCCTCTACATCCTAAAGGTCAAAAACCATGCACAATCAGTAAAACTGAGTCAATGTCACCTGTCCATGTCAAAGCAGTAAAACATCATGTCATCTATCATATCGCATCATAATCAAGGATACATGTTTTCTTATCATAAAAGTCCAAATCACTTGCAAGCAAGTGTCCTCAAAGAATAAGTTTTCTTAGTGCGCTAGAGTGGGATGTTACATACACCCCCTCTTGGTCTAAACTTCATCCCAAAGTTTCATAGTATAAATGCCAAAATAAGTCTATCACAATATCATAAGTCTATCTATCAACAAACATGGAAACTGTTGGTGCATATCATATGCGTCCTCCCAGGTTTCCAAGTGCAGACTATAATTGTCCCACTGGACCTTGACCTGACCTACCATTCAACATCGTAACTGTCAAATGCGATGATCTAAGATGTGGACTGGCTCAGCCGTGATCGCTCCCTCGTCTGATACCTACAAGGAACTCATGTCAATCACATGTGTAGGATCACTAATATAATGTCTCAATATAGATACATGAAAAACATCGTGCATACGCCTCAAAGAATCAGGCAAGGCTAGTTCATAGGCCACTGGCCCCTTTCTCTCCACAATCTTGAAAGGTCCCAAGAACCTAGGAGAGAGTTTAACTCCCTTTCCAAACTTGATCGAACTCTTATGCGGTTTAACCCGCAAGAAGACTCGATCGCTGACCTCATAACTACGGTCGACTCGGTGCGCATCGACATAACTCTTTTGTTGACCCTGTGCTTCTTTAATCCTTTGTCTTATGGTTTACATTTGCTCTTCCATTTCTTGGATCGCTTCTGGTCCCACTATGATCCGTCAGGATTTTTCGAATGACTTATGGTTGAGTTTTTAATTGCATGCATTAATTGACCATTGGGAAACTTAACGAAAGAGAGAGAAAATAAAATGAATTATACAACCATTAACATATTTGTAGATCTGAAAAACAATGAGAAACAACAAACCATAATACACAGGTTGATAACGGAGTTCGGCACAACTTTGCTTACGTCTCTGGGCCTTTTCTCTGTGGGGGAGGCTTCTTTATTTATTTTCGAAAGCTCAATGGTACATCATTACAATGCCAAATGGCTTCCAGAATGATATGGTCATGTTCACCCAGATCTCTAGAATCTTGCACAAAATATGGCATGCGAAACGGATGTCCGGAGCTCTCAGAAATGGTCCGACAACATCTCCTCCTCAACAGCTTCCCTGCCTCAAACTGGCTTTGACTTGGCTTCTCCTCAGCATCTCTTCTCTAAATGCTCTCAAAATCCATCCAAAAGCTATCCCCTGGCCTCAAAATGGCCTTGGTTATATAGCTGGGAAAGTTGGTTGCTCATCCCCAACTTCCTCCCAAAAATTAGGCTCTGAAAAAGCCCAATAACTCCCAATTACATTAAAAATGAGTTTAATTACATATAAAAACCCAAAAGTGGTTAAATAACCCATTTTAACTATATAATATAGTTATAAAGAGCTTAAGCCCCTTATCCTTGGGCGCACTCCTTCTTGCACGGTCACATGCATACCATATGGCCTAGCGCTAGCCCTACGGGCTAAGCGTTGGCCCCTTCTATTGGCGCGGCTCCCGGTCGTATGGTGGCGTAAGCATATACCCGCTGGCTCAAAAAATAACGGTGCGCCAACCATTGTATAACCGCCCCCGCACCCAAACCGGTGGTAGAAAGCCTGGTCACATTGTATATCAAATGACCGCGGACCTAACAGTTAAATCACTCGCGCATATGTTTAAACCATCGCGCCTATGGTCCTGTCGGGTGGTCATGTGCGCCGAGGGCCGGGGCTAAGCCCCGACCCTTTCCCCCCATGTCTTAACACTTGAACAAATTCAAATAATAATTTTTCCGCGGTTATAACAAGAACCACCCGGTGGCCCATTGGTCAGAGACTTGATACGAAGGCGTAGCCTGTTTGGGAGGTCGCGGGTTCGATCCCCGACAACACCAAATTTTTTTGACATAGGCCATACTGACAAAAATTGGGGTGCCACATGGCAGCCCATGATTGGGCCACGTGGCACCCTCACATCCAATCGATGCATGCCACGTGTCGCTTGCTGATGCCACGTGTCGCTTGCTGATTCGTCCACATCACCTGCCACGTCATCTCTCTGTACCTTGCCACGTCACTTGCCACGTATGTTGTTGATGTCATCGTATGGATGCCACATCAGTTGCTGACATCACTCATGCCACGTGTCACCCTTCCAGTGGTGACACGTGTCACTTCAGGATTGGTCCAACCGTACACTAAAAGTGCCAAATCATCCTAACACGTGTCACTCCCTGGAGCCGCCACGTGTCCCATATGGAACCTGCCACATGTCCTGTACGGAACCTGCCATGTGTCCTGTATGGACTGACACGTGTCCTGTATGTACCAACCCTCCTGGCTACGAAAATCTACTCGGTCAATGGGTGAATTTTTATTTTTTTTCTTTTTTTTTTGTGTGTGCGCGTGTGTAGAAGAAACATCCCCCTAGACTCTAAGTCAACACTCGAACTGACAGGACACAAGTAAGACGAACACAATCAAGGAGACCCGACATATCGTAGCGACAACAAGAAGCAAACGCCCCGGCTAGAGGTGGACCACTAATGGCTATAGGCAGAGACAGACACCAGGGGTAGGCACAATACGGTCACAGAATGAAGAAATCCATTAGTAGAGTCACAGTAGTGGAACTGTGCCTTTAAACAGCCCGAGACTACTGATACGGCTCAGAATGTGTCGCAAGAGTGGAACTGTGCCTTTAAACAGCCCGAGACTCTTGATACGGCATTGGATTCCTTCCACCAGATCACACACAGCATACATACTAAGCTGTAAGAAGAGTCTATATCCCGCCCGACACAGACAGACTACTCAATGCAACCACTAAGCACTTACAAGACCAGGGACAACAATGAGCACGACGCAATGCATTATTCTAATAATGGCCATAAGGAGCAACGACATCCAAACCCTAAAGGTAAACCCCCTGATGTTACATTCTCCTCATTAACTTGCCCTTCCTACCCATTTTCTACCAGATATTCTAGTCACCTAACCCCCAACAATGCAATCAAACATGTCATCAACACTTCAATTTAAACGAAGATTATCCTTGCGATTTAAACTCCATCATGAACGTCCAAGTAAGCATTTATTGACATTTCAAAATGGCCTTATTATTAACATGCTAATTAATTCAATCATTATATCGCAGTGACGCATTTAACTTTAGCACGGTCAATCATCAACATTATTCCTGCAATGTAACCAAGTACCCACGTTTGCACATTTAACCAATATTTCCATACCTCCCAATAGCCTAACAATGATAGCACTGCGATACCATTCATTAACATTAATGCTTCAATTTAAGCCAATAAATACATTGCGAACTAAACATCATTCATCAATTATTATCATTCCATTAGTAATATCACTATTGCAAGTACACCATTAATTATCAATGCAATTCTACCAACCTTAACCTTTACTTATTAACATTACTACCGCATCTAAACTATACTTATCATGCCATCCTTCCAACAATAACATTGATTAAT
>ML777466.1:410951-434793 GCA_009831015.1 Picea engelmannii | reverse complement strand
GTTGGATTCGAATCCCTAGTCCAACCATGATCCTAGGGCAGATCCTCAACTGAAGGAGGAAAATCCTCACCTTCCCCAAGGATATCTCAAGTGGTTGAAGCCTCTCCAAGGCTATATAAACAAGCTTTCTAATGGTGAAAGAGGAAGAAAAAGAGAGAATCATACCAAACTTATGATCTCATGAGTGGTATGGACTGCAAAATAGAGAATTTCAAACTTATGATCTCATAAGTGAGGACGGAAAAATGGAGAATTACACCAAACTTATGATCTCATAAGTGGTGTTGGAGCTGATTGGGGGGGAAGAACTGAACATATGAAACTTATGATCTTGGAGGAAAATGACAGTCAGCCAAAGAAAAGTGATCAGTGAAGCTACTGTTATCCAAGTTGTGGATCTTTCAGGCAAGGGTTGGACGAAGAGGACTTGACGAAGCTGTCGCATTCGCATCTATGATTGTAAGTACTGCTGTCGTCATTCTCATTAATATGAAACACTTGGCCTGTTTATTTCTAGTTTGTGTCTGATACCACATGAACTTATCATTTATTGATAGATCTGTTTTCAAGCTAATGTCAATAGAGTAGGAAGTGGTCATACCTTGTTTTGTCTACAGACCTCGGCGAGGAGCAAAAGGATTGGAGTGCAACTCGGAGCATGCAGGGACAAATGTCGATTAAAAGGTACTTCTGTTATTCTCCCTTCTCATGCATTAGGCTTAGATAGATTTGAAAGGAAGTCAGTTTCCATGTTAAGCATTTTTCTGTCTAGGGTTAAGGTCAAGCCTTAGAGGTGATCTACCTATCTGTAGGGAGATTTTCCTATAAGCCTTAGAGGGAAACTACCTGTCCCCAGTGGAGTCGCCAGTTTCTGTTGTAGGAAAACCTCCCTGCGGACAGGTAGATCACCTCTAAGGCTTGACCTTAACCCTAGACAGAAAAATGCCTAACGTGGACACTGACTTCCTTTCAAATCTATCTAAGCCTAATGCATGAGAAGGGAGAATAACAGAAGTACCTTTTAATCGACGTTTGTCCCTGCACGCTTCGAGTTGCACTCCAATCCTTTTTATCCTCCCCGAGGTCTATAGACAAAACAAGGTACGACCACTTCCTACTCTATTGACATTAGCTTGAAAACAGATCTATCAATAAATGACAAGTTTATGTGGTATCAGACACAAACTAGAAAGAAACAGGCCAAGCGTGTCATATTAATGAGAATTACAACAACAGTACTTACAATCGTAGATGTGAATGCGACAGCTTCGTCAAGTCCTCTTCGTCCAACCCTTGCCTGAAAGATCCACAACTTGGATAATAGCAGCTTCACTGATCACTTTTCTTTGGCTGACTGTCAGTTTCCTCCAAGATCATAAGTTTCATATGTTCAGTTCTTCCCCTCCAATCAGCTCCAACACCACTTATGAGATCATAAGTTTGGTGTAATTCTCCATTTTTCCGTCCTCACTTATGAGATCATAAGTTTGACATTCTCCATTTTGCAGTCCATACCACTCATGAGATCATAAGTTTGGTATGATTCTCTCTTTCCATTCTCTTTCACCATTAGAAAGCTTGTTTATATAGCCTTGGAGAGGCTTCAACCACTTGAGATATCCTTGGGGAAGGTGAGGATTTTCCTCCTTCAGTTGAGGATCTGCCCTAGGATCATGGTTGGACTAGGGATTCGAATCCAACTGCCTTCCAAGAATGAAAAGATGCTTCCCCCATTCGTCTCAACAGCTTAACAACTTCCCAGAATAGGTAGCGCTCCCTCAAAAGGGCCATCAGAGCATTGCAGCGCTCCCTAGTAAGCTTTAGGGGGCGCCAACGCTCTCAAAATCTATAGTGCTCCCTTAAAAGGGCCAGGGGAGCATTATAACGCTCCCTGACAGTGTATTGGGGAGCACCGGCGCTCCGAGATAGTGTAAGAGGGAGCGCTCCTCTCCAAAACTCAGTTTTTTGGGTGCTTTCAGATGGCAAAAGGTTTGCAAGCTTGTTGACTCATTTCTCCTCTTCCAAATCAGATGTTTGAGGTGTTTCAAGTGTCTTTCTCATGTCTTTATAGGCACGATACGGGCATCATGGCAGTATGATTTCTTGTGACACTTGTGAGAAACATGCGACACTTGCGACCTTGTGAGAAAAATGCGACACTTGCGACCTTTGTAATGACGACACTTGCGACACTATCAAAGTGAGTAATTTTGATGTGTAACAGATTGCCCCCCAAAGTATGAAGTTAGAAGGTAGGAACTGATGACTGAAATACTTTGTAGATGCTCAAGCAAGGGTATAGACTCAGAGAACCTGACAAGAGCTTCACACAAACATCCAACAAATATCATGACATATTTCAAAACCCAAGGCAGACATACCTATGCTTGGGTGATCAAGGCTTGCAAGATATGGCCGCCATAAAATACACTGCGGATCCATAATTGTATTGACGAAAAGGGTATAGCCACCGAAGATACAATGTGGATCTATACTCTGATGACATGAACTGATCATAGCCACGAAGAATACACAGTGGATCTATGAGATGACAAGACATAGCCACGACCAATACAAAGAGGATCTATGTAACAGTGTATGTGTTATTTGTCCAAATAGAAACTCCATCGCAACCTGGGAAACGCATATATCAAAGTGATTACTCAACCCAGGGTCTTCTTACCAATCCCAATATGGTACGAATCTAACCATGTGAATAGATGTCTTGATGTCGAACATGGCAGAAACCACTTGATTTCCGGTCAATGATGTGAACCGTTAACAAGTGCAAGGGAGATCACCATTAATGTCAATGATTCCCAAGGTACCCTAGTACATTCCAGCGAATGTGAATAGATGAGTTGAGGTTGAACATTCGTGGAATCATTCGATCAGGGGTCAATGATGTAAACCCACTGTCGATTGTGAGGTGTCCTGCCATTGAGGCATGTAGGTCCCAAAGTACTAATTGGTTTCTAAGTCTGATTCCTGGATAATGTGTTGGAGTCGATAGGAACAGACTCGTTGAGGGAGGGCCTTGATGTATCCCCCATCAACGACACGAAATGAACATGGAGATGTAATTGGTATATCAAATGGACATGGACCGACACAGGTTTTGAGGAAAGATATTTGGGATGGCTGACTCTCGAGGCGGATAGTTCCCTTGAACACTGAGGCACAACAGCAAAACATGACATGGACCAAAACTGTGCAGTGGGTATTGTGACTTGCGTCGGGTGACCCAAAGGAGTGAAAGGAAACTCAGAGGATTGGCTCAGTGCAGAGGTTCAACGGATTATGATATGTGCAAAGTGACAAAGTGTCATGTTCAAGGGTGACTCTAAGAAGTGTGGGATGATGTTCCCAAGAGACTGCTTGGCTTGCTCCTTTCAATTTTTTCCCCCATCCAGATAGATGAGTACCTCTTTTTGATTTAATGAGCTCGAGGAGGATAACACATGCTCGATATAACTCACCTTTGGTAAGTTCCTCTTCCTTTGTTTAACAAACCAGAAGAAGTAAGGGTTCGTTCCCATATGGGCATGTCGATGTGTGTTTTAACGAGCCCAAAGGCAGAAAAATTGAAGGTTTTTCGGGATTAGAGAGTTTGGAAAAACGCTTAAAAGAGAACTCTCTCAGTTCCTTTTTCGTACGGTAGTCCAACGAGACCGAAAAAGGGTTAAACTATCGCTCGCGAGATGCCCTTTCTGACCTTTTAACGAGTGTGAAAGGAAGCAAGATCACTCGACAATATTTTCATATTTAGAGAGTCTGAAAAGGGTTTAAAGAAGACTCCAGGGGGGTTCCTTTTTCATGTGTTCGTATCCAGACAGGTCCAAAAAAGAGATAAAAGTTTACCCGATTGCATTCTCATGTATTTACGAGCACGAGAAAGAACAAAGACTAAGCTCGGTATGCCCCCAGCTTGAGAGCTGGTGACTTGACTCCAGAATGATCATCAAAGGCTGGAGATATGCCCCCCAAGCTTCAATTCATTCACTGACTTTGAGGTTGTCACCAATTTCTATGCTAGATGGAGAAAGAGGATACAGGTGGATGAAATGAAGGTTAAAAAGGAGTCCTAACGACAGACTCGACTTGACATCTACGAGATCTGGCAAAAGACTCAACTTGAAGGGAGAGGTGATTGTTTCATTTTTTAACGAGCTTGACACAGGAAAAGAACTATGCTCAAGGTTCCAGGTTCGATCCCCAGGTTGTTGTTTCATTTTTTAACGAGCTTGCTACAGAGAGGAAAACTATGCTCAAAGCCTTTGTTTCATTTTTTAACAAGCTTTCCACAGAGAAGAGAAAATATGCTCGTGATGCCCCTAGCATGAAAGCTAGTGGCCTCTGTTTCATTTTTTAACGAGCTTGCCACAGAGAAGGGAAACTATTCTCGTGATGCCCCCAGCATGAAAGCTAGTGGCCTCTGTTTCATTTTTTAATGAGCTTGCCACAAAGAAGGGAAACTATGCTCGTGATGCCCCCAGCATGAAAGCTAGTGGCCTCTGTTTCATTTTTTAATGAGCTTTCCACAGAGAAGGGAAACTATGCTCGTGACTGCTTCTTGATCATGGCTTCCAAGAGGATAATTCTCTGGAAGGGTACCATGTCAAGGGACAAAACTCGGTCATGGCTTCCAAGAGATCTTCACTGGATGGAAGATAGTCACTCAAGGGGGGACATAGATCGAGGGTCGCGATAAGGGTAAGGAGATCAAGCTCCAATAACCCTACCGAAGAAATCACCATGTCAACTACCGGATCCAAATCGTCGGAAGTTGAGGTCATGGGAGACAACACCACATAATTGACATGCGGCGGGGGTGATACTGTCTGCATATAAGAACCACTTAGGGAGGTAACCCAGTCAGGGCCGATGCATGAAAGTTGATCAACAGTCACAATTATTCCATCGTGAGGGAAAGATATCACACGAAAAAGAGTGGATACAATAGCTTTCATGGCATAGACATAATCCCGCCCAAGGAGTAAAGAGAAATCCAAGGGGTCTCGGACTACCATGACATCAATAAAGATAGTTTTCCCTCCCAAAGTTACAAGAAACTGAGGAAGGATCCCTAAAGGTTGACTAGTTCCTCTGTTAAAATCTAACAGATTATGTGTAACTGGTGCAAGATGTGGACAACCCAAAGCGTACCAAGCAACACAAGACAAAATACTAATGGACGCACCTTCATCTATCAGCATTTGAGGAACGTCCCGACTACGAACCTGTGCTGTAATTTGGAAAGGAACGTGGGAGGGAAGACGAGGTCTAGTTAGTGCACCCCAATCGAAAAGGATGGCTTCATTACTTGGAGGGGGTTCCACAGGAGGAGGATGAATGCCCCCAGGCACGGTAGAGTCAGTATTAATGAGAAAAACATGGGCAGTATCGGGTTTACTCTCTAGAAGGAGAGTAGGATCAACCGATGATTGGATCGGATCAACCAATGGTGGACTTGGATAGACCACCTTGGCACTCTTCAGAGGAAGAGTGGGACTGACCGAGGAAGGGACTAGATCAGCCACTTTGACACTCATCAAAGGAGGAGTGGGATCGACCGATGGAGAAACTCGATCGACCACTTGAGTTTCATTCTCCAAGGGAAGAATGGGGTCGACGGGTGGAGACGGATCGGCCGCTTTGGTGTCACTCTTTTGATGAAGAGCGGGGTTGATCGATGACGGAACTGGATCAGCTACTTGGGTTCGTGGTTCAATCGAGGAGGAGACTAGATTGACCACCTGATCAACCGGACTGACGAGGGATGGAACCGGATTGACCAGTCCATCAACCAACGATGGGTCGGAAGAAAGCTTACGATAACCTTTTGGAAGTTGAAGTTTTTCCAAAAGAGAAGAAGCCTCGTCCATGTGAGGACAAAGGTGAGAGTAATGATTACCTTTACATAACATGCAAGGGAGCTTGACAGTTTTCTTCTTCTTACCAACCTGAACATCACTAGTTGACGAGGTATCATCGACATGATTGACAGAGGCCAATGACGTGGAGGACCACATTTCTAAGACTTGGGTAAGACCGGGGCAATCCCTCAGAAAGTGATCACCCTTACAAAGGCTGCAAGGGAATTTGGGTTTTGGATTGTTTCTTTCAATCTTGTTGATCTCATCAACACTCCCAGTACTATTAACAGTAACTGGTTTCTTAGAGCCAACATCTGATGTTGTTGGGGTCTTGGTCTTTTTCGGGCTCTTCTTCTTCTTCTCTTTCCGTTTCTTCTTCTTCTGATCAACCTGGCTACTTGCTTTAGAGATTTCACTAGGTGAAGAAGGAGAAATGGAAGGAGACTTAATGGGCAAAGAAGGCGGAAATTTGAAATGAGGTTGATGTGTGGGTGGTGTATTGACATCCAAAGTATTAGGTGCAACTGAAACATTGGGAGGATTTGGGATCACCAGAGTGGGGAAGAACCAAACTAGTAATCCAATACTGATTCCTGGAAGACTCAGTGTGGCAACATATGGAGGAACAAAGTTTCCAAATGAAGGAAAGGTATAAGGTTCCCTAGAAGAAGGGGTTCCTCCATTGGTACTCCCAGGATTCGATGCCATTAACACTGACTCGACCTAAAGTCCACTACGTAAAAGAAACAACATACGCTAATAGAATCTAAGAATCACAACCAAGCAAACAGGACCTTCTTTTGATGACCGTACTAGTTGGTGATGAAATCCAATGTTGCGTGATCAAGTCCAGAAGGGGCGAGGATAGGGTGGAACAGTTACAATGGCGACCTGCTTAATGGACTTACGCCTTGGTGCAAGCTTCCACGTAGTAATTGTGGATTTACCCTCCAAGGAGCCCGAGTGAGTTTGACCAATGTCTGCTCCAGGTACAGTGAGACTTCCCATCACCGTCACCTTGTGTAAGAACCTAAAGATTATGGACACTAAGGTTACCAATTCGTAGTCAGCCCCTGGGCGGGAACAGTCGACAGTTCGATCCGAACGTACAGGCAGGGTATCAAGCCCGAAACCAACTAAGAAGCTTCCATGCTGTAATTGTGGATTTACCTCAAAGTGATCCCCATAATACGATCCGACCACCACAATCAGTTAAACCACAGAGGGTTAGTCCCTGTAGCTTACCTGAATGCAACCTCGTGCGTAACCCCTGTGTGAGAGGGGGATCCCAGGCAGACTTATACGATAACTGGATTTACTCTCCCTAACTCAGGATACTAATTTTTGTTTTGACAACTTTGGAGATTTATGCTCACAGCCTAATCCAAAGTACTACACCTATTCTACTGTTGGTGGGGGATTCTAGCAAAGAAAAAGTTCTAGATAAATTTTAATTTGCGTTGATTTTAATGGCTATTCTTTACGCAAAGGGGTGCATGGAAGTGAAATGAATGGAATTTATTACTTGGACCCAAAGAATGCATCGAACATGATAAACAATCATTTCCTTTCGATGAACATCTAGCTAAGGGAGAGAGAGAGTTCTTTCACTAACAAGCACAACTATGGAATGCTCTCAAACAATTCTTTTTCCCAATCAAATCCTAATGTAATGCAAACTTTCAAATGCGTTCTAATATGCTCAATCAATCATGAAGATATCTTTATTGTTCGCGTATGGATGATGGTCAATACAATCACAATGCTTATCTTTGCTAATTATCTTCTTGGTATGATTGAAAACCAAACTAGCATAAGCAAAAGTCACGCAAACAATACACCCTTCGTAGCAATCAAAACAAAAAATGAAAGAAAAGAAACAATCAAAGAAAAAGGCAAACTTCACACCCAAAAAACGAGAGTTGAAGAACAAATGATCTTGTTTGACAACAAGACATAGAGGTCTGTAGACCTTTGATGACCTTCACCAGGGTTTTGCTCAATTCAAGAGAAGAGAAAAACAATGCATAGGTTCCAAGCTTTACTCAACAAAAACTCAATGCAAAAAGGTGAAGAAGGTTACAAGATCCAATAAAAAAGGTGTTTATTCTTCAAAAAGATTAGATGTCAGAGCTAAAAGGGAAGACAAATTGGCTCACTAGATCACTCAGCAAAAGAGCCACAGAGGCAAACCCTAAAAAATGCAATTGTGGAGGGTTTTTTGGCCAAAGGGGGCTGGCGCTCTATTTCCAAGGGAAAAGAGAGTTATAGCGCTCTGTGTAAGGCTACTAAAAGCACTGGCACTCTGATAACACTAGGTCAGGGGCGCCAAGGTCTAAAAGTCCCAGAAATGTCAAAAATTTTCAAAAATTGAGATCCGAGCTTGATAAGTATGCTGAACATGACAGGGTAAGGAGCCAATCAGCTCATGAAACTAATCAAAGAGGGGAAAACCAGGTCTGAAACAATCAAGGGGCAGAACAAGGTCAATGAGGAGAAAAATCCAAACAATAGGTTTCGATTGGAGGCTATCTCCCCAGTGGAGTCGCCAGTTTCTGTTGTAGGAAAATCTCCCTGTGGACAGGTAGATCACCTCTAAGGCTTGACCTTAACCCTAGACAGAAAAATGCTTCACGTGGAAACTGACTTCCTTTCAAATCTATCTAAGCCTAATGCATGAGAAGGGAGAATAACATAAGTACCTTTTAATCGACGTTTGTCCCTGCATGCTCCGAGTTGCGCTCCAATCCTTTTTCTCCTCACCGAGGTCTGTAGACAAAACAAGGTACGACCACTTCCTACTCTATTGACATTAGCTTGAAAACAGATCTATCAATAAATGACAAGTTCATCTGGTATCAGACACAAACTAGAAAGAAACAGGCCAAGCGTGTCATATTAATGAGAATGACGACAGCAGTACTTACAATCGTAGATGCGAATGCGACAGCTTCGTCAAGTCCTCTTCGTCCAACCTTTGCCTGAAAGATCCACAACCTGGATAACAACATCTTCACTGATCACTTTTCTTTGGCTGACTGTCAGTTTCCTCCAAGATCATAAGTTTCATATGTTCAGTTCTTCCCCTCCAATCAGCTCCAACACCACTTATGAGATCATAAGTTTGGTGTAATTCTCCATTTTTCCGTCATCACTTATGAGATCATAAGTTTGACATTCTCTATTTTGCAGTCCATACCACTCATGAGATCATAAGTTTGGTATGATTCTCTCTTTCCATTCTCTTTCACCATTAGAAAGCTTGTTTATATAGCCTTGGAGAGGCTTCAACCACTTGAGATATCCTTGGGGAAGGTGAGGATTTTCCTCCTTCAGTTGAGGATCTTCCCTAGGATCATGGTTGGATTAGGGATTCGAATCCAACTGCCTTCCAAGAATGAAAAGATGCTTCCCCCATTCGTCTCAACAGCTTAACAACTTCCCAGAATAGGTAGCGCTCCCTCAAAAGGGCCATCAGAGCATTGCAGCGCTCCCTAGTAAGCTTTAGGGGGCGCCAGCGCTCTCAAAATCTATAGAGCTCCCTTAAAAGGGCCAGGGGAGCATTATAACACTCCCTGACAGTGTATTGGGGAGCACCGGCGCTCCGAGATAGTGTAAGAGGGAGCGCTCCTCTCCAAAACTTAGTTTTTTGGGTGCTTTCAGATGGCAAAAGGTTTGCAAGCTTGTTGACTCATTTCTCCTCTTCCAAATCAGATGTTTGAGGTGTTTCAAGTGTCTTTCTCATGTCGTTATAGGCACGATATGGGCATCATGGCAGTATTCTTTCTTGTGACACTTGTGAGAAACATGCGACACTTGTGACCTTGTGAGAAAAATGAGACACTTGCGACCTTTGTAATGACGACACTTGCGACACTATCAAAGTGAGTAATTTTGATGTGTAATAGCGCAAGTCTGAAGGACTTTGACAACCTCCACCCATAATCAATCCCTACAACTAGCTAAAATCACAGAGTCCACAATCATCAATTCATCAAGAATAATCAAGTTACAAGTGAGGATGGACAGGTTTAATCAATCTAGCTTATCATAAATGCAGTGTTAAATATCAATGATTAGAACAAATTATTATATCTTGACAAAATTACGATTATGCTACTTGTACTGAAATGTCTTGCAAGTATCAATTCTATATCAACTTAATGTCAATAAATAGGTAGTGTAATTCCATCATATTTAAACTTACCCATACAAAATGGAAGAAGGTTCATAGGTCAAGGTTCCAGGAGGCCAATGTTTCAAGGAGAGTCTTCATTTGATAAATGGGTGAAAATATCTCAACTGGAGAATACACAAGAAAGGAGACATTCATAAATTTTTCCTTCTTTTTCTGTCTGCAACAGTCCACAGTGACCTTTACAATAATCTGAATTTTTATTATAAGTGAATAGCTACAAAAAAATATTAGAAAAGAAGTAGATAGGTCAACGCCACAAATGGGCTATATGTTCTCCGTTCTTGAGGATACTAAAAGCATTTGAACTTTTGACTTGGCAATTTATTCAAGGATATAATTAATCTTATCAATTTGCATAATTTATAATTGAACCATAAATTTATTGTCCAGACATAATACACGACTCATTTATTATCAAGCACATTATAAATGAATCAATGGGCAAGGTTAAAAATATGCCCTCATATACTTACTCATCCCATCTAATCCTTGATCATTAGTACCATCTAACTGGGCATCAACAGTAAACAAAAACATTAACAGTATCAAGGCAAAATGCTATCAATAGAACCAATTAAGAACAACCTTAATCTCAAAGCATTGTCTAGCTAAAGACCGAACTGCCAGGAAATGAATTGACTAAAAAGACTACAGGAAACTGCTGAGAACATAGTGTAATTAAATCTGGTTATTCACAAGTCAAAAACCATCACCTAAATAAGTCCACTGCCCCAAACTCAATCGCACAGTTAAGATTACTTTATTTAAGTAAATCACTGCAATAATAACGTTTCTTGCCAGTAGGGCCGACAATTTCGAGTAAATAAAAACATCGTCGTTAGCATAAATCGAGGAAGGGTAATGTCAATTGAAAACCTCAACTACAAGTGACTACCGTCGTGACTTGCTAAGAGTTAGCTGGAGGGAACTATAAGGGTTGCCAAAGATGAAAAAGAAGGTATAGGAAACCCCCCAAACGCAGGTAAAAATGAATGTATTTGTTGCTTCCACCCTACCTCAAATCTCTCTGCCTTAGTGTACATAATCCATTGCAGAAATGGTGTGCCCAATGACTCAGTGAATTACACCTCAAAAATTGCAGTGAATTTCATTGAAGACCGCGTGGGTAACCTTCCCCAGTTTGCAAAGAATCATTAACACAACACAGAGATAGGTAATCACCAATTCATAGATATTTAGTGGCCGAAAGTGTGGGGGTAACCTCTGCCAAAACGTAGAGTAATTAGAACCCAATAAAACATGTAACAGTAAACTTACTAACCAACCATAATAGAATACTCCCACATTAAAATCAAAACTCCCATAGTCACATATGGAAAACGCCCACAGTCATAATTAAATGCTTACAGGGATACAAATGCCCGCAGTAATAGAAAACATCCACATTAGATTCGAAACACCCATAGTAATCCAAACGCCCATCATAATAGAAAATTCCCTTCCCAGGACAGCAGACAATTATAAATTTTTTTTTTGCAAACATTGGTAACCTGAGAACTGTCCTGACAGAAGAATGACCCAAGAAATCCAATTTGACCCAAAATCCACAGAAAAGAAAATATCAACTTAAAACAAGGCAAGGAGTATTTCGAAATCCAGCACAAATTCACCGAAATCAATTTATAAAATGATAAACCAGGAACTGCATTCGCGTGGCAGAATTTCATTTCGCCTATCTTGGTACCCAACGCAACTTCCAGGGAATGCCATTGCTATCATAGGTTTCTCTTTTTAATTTTTTAATTTTTTTTTCTTTAAGGGAAAAACACGGCTATACACATGAACCCTTCTTACATAACTTCTCCACATTAACACACAGTGGTAATTTCACTACGTTTACATCGCTTCCATGTGCATAAAGCCATGCAATATAATTATAATAGAAATTGATAATGACTGTAAATCTATACATCCATAATTTAAATGCTAGAATACAACATTCGGGAAAAATACAACACAAGAATAACGCAAAAACATAAAGGTCCCAACAAAGGAACATTAGAACCCAACTAGAATGTTGACCACAATGATATTATGAAATCAATTGAATGACAAAATCTTAAGATGAAATTCATCCATTAAATTCATCATTCAGATCCCAACATAAATTTCTAATGCATTATACTCTATAAAATAAACGAGTGTACCTTTTCCTTCTCGCCCACCTCGAATGAAGTCCATGCGCTCCGTGCCGCTCCTGCTTGCTGACCGTCGAGACTACACCGGTACCTCTCAACCAACGCTAGGGGTACTCTGCTTCCCCCTTATCCCCCCGAGCCACAAAGGGGCCTCACACGATCCAGATGGTAAGTCTAGCTTCCCAACTCGCCTCGCAAGGCCGAGCTACCACTCCTATCCGAGCTGGAAAATCCCAACTCTCCAAAAGTAATCAGTCAAGTCACAAATCCAGTAGCGTATCATTATGCTAACAACCAATCTCATTCTTCCTCATCTTCCCTTTCTTTTATAGAGTTTTTAGAACCTCCAACTTTCCCTAAATCACATTTAAATTAAGTTTTAATAAAAATCTTCTAAATATTCTCCTTCGCACAAGTGTCGTCCATCCCCCTCTTTCCTCCAATACTTATTTTCTTTAAATTTATTAATTGCCTCATTTCCCTCACCCACCTAGAGTTGCTCCTAAATTTACTCCTAGGTGTTCCTAGATTCCCTTATAGGTTTAAATAATTTCCCTAAAATGAAGTTGCTAATTTAGTTCATTTTAGAAGGTTCTTAATTGCAGATTCCTTACTATGTTGACCTCGCTTTTTACCATAAGTTCCCCTCTTTCCCTTATTAGGTTTTCCCCCATTCCTTAGTTTCCTAATTTTTATTATTCCCACCTTTCCCCTTTTATTAGGGCCAAAATGGCAGTTGCGCTATTTACTCTTTTCCTTTTATTATTAATTTGAAATCTTTTTACGCATTCACAAGTTAAATAATTTATTTCTTCTTTACAATTTAAAACCACAGATTTTAATTAAATTATTACTCTCTTCATTTTACCCCAAAAATTTATGAAGACTAAAACTATTACTTAAGTGGTTTTTAGTTTAAATTTTTATTTTTATTTTTATAGGGTCTTTTTCTTAAGGTTAAACAAAATTTTACCCTAGAGAAGTTTTAGACTTAGGACTTAGATTCTGAACTGGGAGACAATTATTTAGGGAAGTTGTTTTAAGAATTTCTTAATGTGTTAAAAGTATTAGGGCCATATAGGTTTGTTCCTTCATCAATATCAATGCGAAATTCCCTTCAGGATGCACCACGTGCTCTGAGGGTGCCACTCGCCTCGTTTGTTTATTTTGTGTGATGTTCCCTTCAGGATGCACCACGTGCCCCAAGGGTGCCACTCACCTCTAGTGTTTCTTTTGCACGACATGCCCTTCAGGATGCACCACATGCTCCAAGGGTTCCACTCGCCTCTTGACTGATTGGTAGACATCAATAACCCCTGGAATCAACACTCCACCAGGTGAACTTGTGGGAGACTAAGGGTTTCTATGGAATAAGGCCCCCACCTTATTGCACGCCCCTTAGAGTTATCGTGAGTGACTGTCGCAGTCTTCCCTCACGACATCGTGGATCCTCTCAAACTAGGTAATCGTTAACCTACAGTTCGAGCCACGGTGGGAGTGCTAGTAGGCTGTGGCAGGGCTACTGTCCACACCTCTCCCTCAACCTCTCTGGAAATCATGTGTGGCCCCTTTACTCCATATGTGAGTCTAGTCGGCAAGCTATCGTCAGC
Source organism: Picea engelmannii (assembly GCA_009831015.1). Classification (NCBI taxonomy): domain Eukaryota; kingdom Viridiplantae; phylum Streptophyta; class Pinopsida; order Pinales; family Pinaceae; genus Picea; species Picea engelmannii. The sequence continues at coordinate 420,950 of ML777466.1, read as the reverse complement.
CTACATCATCAACAATTGTGTCAGAACATGTCCACATCATATCATCAAATCAAATGTACTAAAATCACAGTAAACAATCAACCCCAAAAGCACACTCCCTGACTCTATCCGGAGTCCAAGGGGTCCCATCGATGCCTCTGCATCCTCAAGGTCAAAAACCATACACACTCAGTAAAACCGAGTCAATGGCACCTATCCATGTCAAAGAAGTAAAACATCATGTCATCTATCATATCGCATCATAATCAAGGATAAATGTTTTCTTATCATAAAAGTACAGATCACTTGCGAGCAAGTGTCCTCAAAGAATAAGTTTTCTCAGTGCGCCAGAGCGGGATGTTACAATTTCCAAGATATGGTTTTGACTCTTTTCAAGAAATTCTTGAGTGTAGTCATGAAGATAGCTATAGTTTGATTCATTATGGTGATAGAGGTATTCAGAGAGACTCCAATCAACCTTTCCTTTGGTCTTTGATAGTTTTTCTTCTTCTTCTTCCATGGGATAGATGCTAACATAACATTTTGCTATTGTATTTGAATCTTCTTCTCTACTTGCAAGGGATAATTCAATATCAACATTATTGCAATCGGAAGATTGTGGAGAGTCTTTACCGTTATTGATGGCCGAGTCTTCTCTTTTTATTTGATACATCTTCTTGGGAGGATGAGAAGATTCTTTGGAGGTATCATCACTAGACATGTCATCTTCAACCTCAATCTATTTAATATGACCTGATCCTTTAATTATTTGTGCGTGGTCATATCTAAGGCCATATTTGTTCGAGGAAGATCTTTGTAGACTGAGAACTTTATTAAGGGCTTCAATCCCTTTCTTTAATTTTTCAATAGTCTCAAGTTGATCCTTTAGTTGTTTACAACTTTGTTTATATTTTTTTAGTTCATCCAAAGAACTTTCAAGCTCAGCTTCCATATTGACTACCTTCAGATGAATTTCCATTCTTATAATCCAAAATATGTATTCTTCTTTTCTAAGCATTAGATTTTCGTTCTCATTGTAAATTTTTTGTCGATCTATCTGTGCTTAATTTGATCTTCCTTTCAGTTTGTTAAACTATGCTTAAAGGAACCCCACTCTGATACCAATTGATGGGATATCCAACAATACTGAGGGGGGAGGGGGTGAATCAATATTGCCTACTTTTTCTTTTTACCTTCATCCATATTAAGAACACATATTAATTATTCAATAAGAAATATATGATGAACAAAAAACCCTTATGAACACAAGATTTTATCGTGGAACCCAACAGGGAAAACCACCAACTCTTTTCTCATTAATAAAATGTTCTTTTACAAAATTGTTTTGAAGCTACAACTTGATGGAGAGACATTCCCCAAGTTTCTTTAGCTACGACTGAAGGGATACTTTCACACCCCATTTACCATCTACAACTAGAAGGAGGATACATCCCCCTAGTTTATTAGCTACCACTGAAAGGATGCTTCAACACCCTATTTACTAGCTGCAACTGAAAGGAGGTTACGACCCCCTAGTTTATCAGCTACCACTGAAAGGATGATTCAACACCTTATTTACCTGTTGCAACTAGAAGGAGGCTATGACCCCCTACAGGCTTGTAGCCTGCCCTAGCACCACCCTACCACCCTGTTTAAGTTTATTGTCGATATGTGAAATTATTTCTAACATCCAATTCATTTCACAATGAAATTCAATCTTTGCTGCTCTTCATATTGAATTTGATTCATGCAGCCATTAACACAAGTCCTGTTAGATTTGACTTTTTGACTTTGACCTGTTTTCCCTTACTCCACCCTTCCTCCCTTTATGCAGGTTATAACACTTATAACTCTCTTACTGTACTATGTTCAAGGTGTTCATAAACACATAGAGATACTATCAATTCTTCATGTCTTCTTAGAATCATTAATTGTTGCACTTTCTACTTGTCTGCTACAACCTCTGCTTGTATGGTCTTCTAGTTATCTGCAGTCAAACTTCATCTCTTTCTCTATGGCTTTATACTTGATTTAAAACTTCATTCTTGGAACAACTTTATCACTGCTGACATCTTCTTCAATTAATGATCTTCTTTTAAAATTTAGCTAAAAGCCTTCAACACTTTCTCAACTTCTAAAAATGATCTTATGATAAGAAACCCTGAGCATCTCCCTTCCTTCCTTTGGTTACTTTATACGAAACTTCTTGACATCAAATTCCCTTAATATAGTTGGACTCCTCTGCTTATTTGATCTCTAGATATTACATTATGAATCACATACAAAGAGATAGTTTTCTTTCAATATATGTTCAAGTATGTATATGTGTAAACTTTTGAATATGAAATATTATGACTTTTCATGTAAGTCACATGCCTCTTTATTAGTTTTTAATAATTATATAACTCTTCATTTGGGCATTTTCAACATAATTAATATTTCAACAACCATATTAATTAAATCATTTTTATTTCACATTTGCAAATATAATGAGTAAATACCATGGGATAATACTGCTTTCACTTTTTCATCCACTTATTAAACTTTTCATTTTTAAAACTTAAATCTTATTTAATTTTCTTTTGACCTTCTTTAATTTTCTTTTATACTTTCTTCTTTAATCTTCTTTTACTTTTTTCTTGGAGAATACAACTTTCACTTTTTCATCCACTTTTACCTAACTTCCTTTTTAATCGAACCTCACTTTTAATATTACAACTCCTTTTTAATATTAAGATTTTCATTTTTAAAACTTAAATCTTCTTTTAATTTTCTTTTGACCTTCTTTAATTTTCTTTTATACTTTCTTCTTTAATCTTCTTTTACTTTTTTTTTTTTTTTTATCTTTTTATACTTTCTTTAATCTTCTTCTTTAATCAATATTGCCTACTTTTTCTTTTTACCTTCATCCATATTATGAAAACATATTATTTATTCAATTAAGAAATATATGATGAACAACAAACCCTTATGAACACAAGATTTTATCGTGGAACCCAACAGGGAAAACCACCAAGTCTTTTCTCATTAATAAAATGTTCTTTTAGAAAATTGTTTTCAAGCTACAACTTGATGCAGAGACATTCCCCAAGTTTCTTCATCTATGACTGAAGGGATACTTCCACACCCCATTTACCATCTACAACTAGAAGGAGGCTACAGCCCCCTAGTTTATTAGCTACCATTGAAAGGATGCTTCAACACCCTATTTTCTCGCTGCAACTGGAAGGAGGCTACGACCCCCTAGTTTATCAGCTACCACTAAAAGGATGCTTCAACACCCTATTTAATAGTTGTAACTAGAAGGAGGCTACGAATCCCTACAGGCTTGTAGCCTGCCCTAGCACCACCCTACCACCCTGTTCAAGTTTATTGTCGATATGTGAAATTGTTGCTAACATCCAATTCATTTCACAATGAAATTCAATCTTTGCCACTCTTCATATTGAATTTGATTCATGCTTCCATTAACACAAGTCCTGTCAGATTCGACTTTTTGAATTTGACTTGTTTTCCCTTGCTCCACCCTTCCTCCCTTTATGCAGGTTATAACACTTATAACTCTCTTACTATACTATGTTCAAGGTGTTCATAAACACATAGAGATATTATCAATTCTTCATGTCTTCTTAGAATCATTAATTGTTTCACTTTCTACTTGTCTGCTACAACCTCTGCTTGTATGGTCTTCTGGTTATCTGCAGTCAAACTTCATCTCTTTCTCTCTAGCTTTTTACTTGATTTAAAACTTCAGTCTTGTAACAACTTTATCACTGCTGACATCTTCTTCAATTAATGATCTTCTTTTAAAATTTATCTAAAAGCATTCAACACTTTCTCAACTTCTAAAAATGATCTTATGATAAGAAACCCTGAGCATCTCCCTTCCTTCCTGTGGTTACTTTATACCAAACTTCTTGACATCAAATTCTCTTAATATAGTTGGACTCCTCTGCTTCTTTGATCTCCACATATTACATTATGAATCACATACAAAGAGACACTTTGCTTTCAATATATGTTCAAGTATATATATGTGTAAACTTTTGAACACATAATATTATGGCTTTTCATGTAAGTCACGTGCCTCTTTATTAATTTTTAATAACTACATAACTCTTCATTTGGGCATTTTCAACATAATTAATATTTCAACAACCATATTAATTAAATCATTTTTATTTCATATTTGCAAATATAATGAGTAATTACCATGGGCTTCTAAATACCATGGGATAATACCCCTTTCACGTTTTCATCCATTTATTAAACTTTTCATTTTTAAAACTTAAATCTTCTTTAATTTTCTTTTGACCTTCTTTAATTTTCTTTTATACTTTCTTCTTTAATCTTATTTTACTTTTTTCTTGAAGAATACAACTTTCACTTTTTCATCCACTTTTACCTAACTTTCTTTTTAATCAAACCTCACTTTTAATATTAAAAATCCTTTTTAATATTAAACTTTTCATTTTTAAAACTTAAATCTTCTTTTAATTTTCTTTTGACCTTCTTTAATTTTCTTTTATACTTTCTTCTTTAATCTTCTTTTACTTTTTATTTTTTTATCCTTTTATACTTTCTTGAATCTTCTTTTTAATCAATATTGCCTACTTTTTCTTTTTACCTTCATCCATATTAAGAACACATATTAATTATTCAATTAAGAAATATATGATGAACAACAAACCCTTATGAACACAAGATTTTATCGTGGAACCCAACAGGGAAAACCACCAAGTCTTTTCTCATTAATAAAATGTTCTTTTACAAAATTGTTTTGAAGCTACAACTTGATGGAGAGACATTCCCCAAGTTTCTCCAGCTATGACTGAAGGGATATCTCCACACTCAATTTACCATCTACAACTGGAAGGAGGCTACAACCCCCTAGCTTATTAGCTACCACTGAAAGGATGCTTCAACACCATATTTACTAGTTGCAACTGGAAGGAGGCTACGACCCCCTAGTTTATCAGCTACCACTGAAAGGATGCTTCAACACCCTATTTACTAGTTGCAACTAGAAGAAGGCTACGACCCCCTACAGGCTTGTAGCTTGCCCTAGCACCACCCTACCACCCTGTTTAAGTTTATTGTTGATATGTGAAATTGTTGCTAACATCCAATTCATTTCACAATGCAATTCAATATTTGCTGCTCTTCATATTGAATTTGATTCATGCAACCATTAACACAAGTCCTGTTGGATTTGACTTTTTGACTTTGACTTATTTTCCCTTGCTCCACCCTTCCTCCCTTTATGTAGGTTATAAAACTTATAACTCTCTTATTGTACTATGTTCAGGGTGTTCATAAACACATAGAGATGCTATCAATTCTTCATGTCTTCTTAGAATAATTAATTGTTGCACTTTCTACTTGTCTGCTACAACCTTTGCTTGTATGGTATTCTGGTTATCTACAGTCAAACTTCATCTCTTTCTCTCTAACTTTTTACTTGATTTAAAACTTCAGTCTTGGAAGAACTTTATCACTGCTGACATCTTCTTCAATTAATGATCTTATTTTAAACTTTAGCTAAAAGCCTTCAACACTTTCTTGACTTCTAAAAATGATCTGATGATAAGAAACCCCAATCATCTCCATTCCTTCCTTTGGTTACTTTATACCAAACTTCTTAACATCAAATTCTCTTAATATAGCTGGACCCCTCTGCTTCTTTGATCTCCAGATATTACATTATGAATCACATACAAAGACACACTTTGCTTTCAATATATGTTCAAGTATATATATGTGTAAACTTTTGAATATGAAATATTGTGACTTTTCACGTAAGTCACGTGCCTCTTTATTAATTTTTAATAACTACGTAACTCTTCATTTGGGCATTTTCAACATAATTAATATTTCAACAATCATATTAATTAAATCATTTTATTTCACATTTGCAAATATAATGAGTAAATACCATGGGCTTCTAAATACCATGGGATAATACCGCTTTCACTTTTCATCCATTTATTAAACTTTTCATTTTGAAGACTTAAATCTTCTTTAATTTTCTTTTGACCTTCCTTACTTTTCTTTTATACTTTCTTCTTTAATCTTCTTTTACTTTTTTCTTGGAGAATATAACTTTCACTTTTTCATCCACTTTTACCTAGCTTCCTTTTTAATCGAACCTCACTTTTAATATTAAAACTCCTTTTTAATATTAAACTTTTCATTTTTGAAACTTAATTCTTCTTTTAAGTTTATTTTGACCTTCTCTAATTTTCTTTTATACTTTCTTCTTTAATATTCTTTCACTTTTTTCTTTTTTTTTATATTTTTATACTTTCTTTTTAAATATTCTTTTATACTTTTTTTTTTTTGTTAATTTGTGCGGAACCTGTTGGCAATGCGATTAACCTGTGGCTTGAGAAACCGCGACTTAGGGGCATCTAAGCCGTCAAAATCACCCGGGGATCGCACCCGGCCTCAGCCACACCAACCCTTAACATGGTTGGATTTTTTGTCCCCACAGGTTTCAAACCGGTGACTTTAACATCACGGAGTGGCTTAACAACACACTCCGTCACCGACTGTCCTACACCTCAGGGACTTTATACTTTCTTTTTTAAATCTTCTTTAATTTTCTTTAATTTTCTTTTATACTTTTTTTTAAACTTCTTTTAATTTTTTTTTCTTTTCAAATAGGAATTAATTCTTTTTCTTGTAATGCTTTCGAATCTTTTTTTTTATATAAAACTTTTTCAACATTTGTCAAAATAGTAATTACGATAATATCAAAACTAATTCCTTTCACCTTCACCATTAGTCAAACATGTTCCTCGTGCAATGATGGCATGAAAGACAACGTCTCAATGGTATCAATGGAAACATCTCATTTGATATACTTCATCATTACAGATCATCACTTCGACTGTTGACATCAATGACAATATTTCCAACATAGGCAAGACACACACTAATATAATCAGTCTTTGTTAATATGATAGTCTTTGTCATGCTAGACAATCTTTATATCCGAATAATATCTATATTAGGTACAATAAGAAACTTTATAGCTCCCAACAACATGGCTCGATCGGTCTCATCAATTTCAAGTACTCCCCCCTTTAAACACAACTGAGGGATCAAAGTATCAACAATACAATCTTCATTGAAAACATCAGTCGATAGACAACAACTAGTCAATACATAGTTGAAAACTTCCAATCAATTGTCATCTCTTTCCAAATCTCAATCAACTAGTATCCCAATTGAACTCTAGTTTATTATCATTTTGGGTCGATCCTTGTTTGACCATTGCAAATAAATCATTAATGAAGAGGAACGATGAACAATTGTACAGTCAATAAGACATAATGGTAGGTGATTTTCAAACATTGGTTAAATGCTCCCATGACCACTAATCAATCCAGCCATATTTTATCCCAGTAATTCATACTCATCCATGATTATTTCTTTCATGTCTCCTCTACGAATATATAGAAGCATGATTTCCATTTCTTAGATGGTGAGGATGACTATAATGCACAAATTTATATGATGGCCGATTAGAGTAAAATGGCTTAGGTTTTGATGTACTCTCAAGAGTAGAACAACCTAATATATCAACAACAATGTCATCAACAATAATGTTCTCAGATTCTAGCATGTTAGGAACATCCAACTCACCATTCTTCTTAATAGTAGGTTTATCTTTGGCAAAATCAATCTCAATTCCATATGCAACAAACAAATCTTCCCTAGTCACATCTAGGGAAGGTTTAGGAAAGGGGGAAACAATATTGTCATATCCAAGACCTACTCTTGGTGACTTAATCGTAAGCATAATAGGAAAAAAATACCCTATCCATTCTTCCAAATTCCTCCTCTGGTGTATCCCATCTTGCTGAGAAGTTGAGAACCTGTACTGTAGTGATATTTTTCAAAGCTGGGAGAAACAACACAATCATTAGTCTTAATGCATAAATCAACAACATCTTGCTTGGAAATACCATCAAGGGGTGGAGAAGAAATGGGTAGTCCTAGTAGCTTAACAACGTCAATCTTCTCACAAAGAACTGAGATACAATCAAATGTAGCAAAGATGGAAGAAGGAATAGATGAGACTAGTATCTCAACAATGATCCTCTTCTCAACATTCTACAATGAGTGAACTTCTTCTTCAAGGTTTTTCTTGAAGTCCTGCAAGTCATGAATAGTTTCATTCTTCTCATTCAATTGTAGTAATATGGTGTCATACCATTCTCTCAATTCATGGTATTAATCAAATAGGTGGTTGTTGTATTCTTGAAGTGGAGAAACTTCTTCATGGAGCTCATCGATAGAGGTGTGCAAATGCACAACTTTGTTTGCTAGTTGGGTATTGATCTCTTTTAGTTGACACATCTTAGTCTTCAAGAAAAATTTTTTTGTATGAGAAACATTTTTCACTTCCTTCTCAAGATCATCGACAAGATAAGTTTTAGTGCCAAATCATCTACTAGGTCCTCAAAATGGTCTCCATTGTTTTTTTTATGTCAAAACATTTCCTAGATTTCTCATTAAACCACTGCAAAAGATTGGTTTGAAAGTGGGAAGCCTGATCCTCCAACAAGGTATGGAATGCATCCGGTTCATACTTCAATATTTGATTCTTAGTATGCAACTATGCAATGACACTATGCAAGTCAATGACCTCTTTGTTGATCTGGACTATTTTCGACATGAAATGAGAGCAAAGATATAATGAATAAATGTACAAAGATATCTCAGATATTCAATAATATAACATAAATATATGAGATATGCAAGCATAAACATAGAGATACAGTAATACACAATTTTTATTAATGAGCGAAATGCACAAAAGTGTAGAAATACAAAGTGAAATACTCGCTAGAATGATGGAATCTTATCTCTGAGAAGAGATTTGATGGCTAATCACATTCACAAGAAGATGAACATTACAATGAGGCTCCAAATACCTTTTTATGATAAATAAAATCCAAAACAATAGCCCCAAAACATGAAAAGACAACAATTTTGTGGACCGTGTTTTGGGTAGTTTGATGTATCAACTTCCCAGGGGCATAATTTTGGCATACAATCTCCATTTGGGGCGCACCATAGCTTGATGGAAAGGTATTGTTGAGGAGATTCAACAAGATGGCCTTCCAAAAAAACTTCATTTAGTCCTTCAAAATGGCCTTGGAAGTTTCCAAAAAAATATTTTGAGCTAGTTGGAATAGGTGTGTGGCTACTGATATCCAGCTAGATCAATACTCCCTCCTTAGGAAGAAATGGTCTCCTTTTAGTTGAGTTCCCGAGGGATAGGGAAAAGAATTTGATGAATCTATATCTTGATGAGTTTCTTTCCTTGTTGGAGAAGTTGTACTACTTAGCTTGTTGAAGGTTGTCACAAACCTATTGCTAGCGAGGTTGATTTTGTTCAACCAGTCGCACTACATGAGATGACTCTATGAAAAAGGAATCTTTGCGCTTTACTGCAATATTTTTGACCTGATTTTGTTGGATAGAAGGGTCTTGGGACGAGGTTGTAGTGATTAAAATGTCCTTCTGTTCACCTTTTGAACAGATCATGAAGAAGTTGAATTTTGTAGTATGCGATACTACCTTGCGGCACTGTTTAGGTGGGACAATAGTTGGAACCACCTCTGGTATCCTATAGACATGACCCCATAGAGTAACAATGACACTATAGGTTCAAGAATCATAGATAACATGGTTCTTCCACATATATGGATGGCACAAAAGAACATCACAAGCATACAATAGGGAGACATCACATAATATCTCATCCTTGAAAGGTTGGATGTTGTATGACAATCAACACTTTTGGTTGACATAGATAGTTCATCCTTGGTGAAGCCACCTGTAACGACCCTTGATTATTAAGTATAATTAATTTAATAATGTAATCCTAAAAGATTAGCTAAACTATATTTATTTATTAAAATAACCTTAACTAATTATTTGTTATTAATTAGTTATTCTTGATTATGATTAATTTAAGTATTATTAACTCATTAATCAATATGG
>ML777466.1:382904-400614 GCA_009831015.1 Picea engelmannii | reverse complement strand
TTGTATGTACTGGCTACACATACATTTCTTGTACATATACACTAGTATGTATGAGTTTTCTTGACTTACTTACTAATAATGTCGGTTACTTGTTATGAATGTGTGAACCATGTTCTTGTTCTTTGTACCATAAGATACCTTAATTTCGGGACGAAGTTTCCTGAAGGGTGGGTGTATGTAACGACCCTTGATTATTAAGTATAATTAATTTAATAATGTAATCCTAAAAGATTAGCTAAACTATATTTATTTATTAAAATAACCTTAACTAATTATTTGTTATTAATTAGTTATTCTTGATTATGATTAATTTAAGTGTTATTAACTCATTAATCAATATGGTAAATAAATAAAGGTGGATAATAAAATATATTATTAATTTAAGTTACGTTCCCGAAAATGGAAGCATTTAATAAATGGGATAAGATATTTAATAAGGGGATAAGATATTTAATAATGGGATAATATATTAGGTAAGGGAGTAAATCAAGGGAAGTTGGTGAAGGAGGGATAAGGGGGGAAAGGAGTTTGAGGGGAGGATTCTGCTACGGGGAGTTGGGAAGGATTTTTGGGAGCTCTGAGTATTGGAGGGGGAGTGAGAATTTGGGAGTTTTGGATTATAGCAGTGCACCGGGGTTGCTGGGGGTTTTGGGCTCGGAGGGCTAGGATATCCGTCGATATCCTAGGGCTAGGAGCTAACTAGTCGGCAGGGAGGTCGGTTTTGGGTTGTGTTCTAAAGGAGCGGGAAGGAAGCAAGTGTCGAGCAAATAGTAGCATCAAGTTCAGGTAAGAGTTATGCATTGTTTTGAATTAATTTGTTATTAAATCTTATTATATTGATGAAATTACATACGAATGAGTTAAATTAGTAAAAATTCTTGAATGTTACGGAAGTTACGGTTATTTGATTACTGTGTTATGAAATTAGTTAGTTTATCAAAATAAATTGATGTAAAATGTAAATCCAACCATTACACCACCCAATGTTGTATGGATGTAGGTGTTTTTTTGTCAACAATACCAACTGTTTGAGGACCTTTTCTAAGATGAGGTTCTTCTGGCTTCCTCTATCAAAAATAAAATGAAACGGTGTCCCCTTTACCCACATCTGTGAATGAAAAAGGCTATCCCCCTCTTCATGATCTATTGGTTCTTCTAGTTGAATTGTTGCAGTCACAATAGTAGCAGTAGCATCTGCATTGAAGATATGTCTTCTCCTATTATTTTGTGAATCTGATTCTGAATCTGGGTTCATATATTTTTCTTTGATCTCGGCCACCAATGACTGTTTTGAGTGACATTCATTGGTGTTGTGCCAGGGTATTTTGTCAAAATAGCACCACTTTCCAGTTTCCTTCTTCATCTTTCCGTGACCCTTCTTTTCAAGTAGCTTAGACTGGTTTTCGGGAGGTTGTTTGTTAGGGTCGTGTTATCATACTTTGGTTGTTGTGTATTTGCAGACCTGAACTCCCATTTGTTTCAGTGCCTAATTTTTTTCTCAATTTTGATAGAATATCGATAGGCAGCTCCCAACAATGAGATGTCGAGAAAATCCATTTCAGTTTGGATGTATATGTGTAGATCCCCACGATATTTCAGAACCAAATACTGCTCATAATCTTTGACACCGAACTTGGTGCACATGGTATGGAAGGTATTGGTGAACTCTAGAAATGATTGGCCCGTCTCTTGATGCATTGTAGTCCATCTCATGTATTGGTCATCATAGTTACCAACAGGGTAATATTGTTCCTTGATCACATCCACAAAAAGATCCCAAGTGGGATCAACCCCATATATTCCACACTCCTCTATGGAAATTTTCTCCAAGTAAGTTTCCCACCAATGTTCGACATGGGGGAGATCCTTAAGGAGTGCGAAGGTTATATTTTCCTTGTCGAAAAATTTGTGAACAGAAAAATAACCTTCAAGTAGATTTAACAATTTTTCTAGGGCATCCGCATCTATCTAACCTTCAAATATGGGATATCAAAATTGAATTGTACCTTGAAAGGAGAGGTGCTTCCAAAATGGTCTCTTGATGAAGACATTCTTTTTGTTATCGGTAGGCATTGAAGTATGCGGGAAATATTCTCCATCATTTCATCTCTTTGTTGTGTGAGAGCTTGCTCAAGCAATATATTAAAAGAATCTTATTCTCCATCATTTTTTATTTTCTTCTGCCATGGATGGTTTCTTGGGCATGAAAGAATGATTGTACTAAAGGGAGACAATCTCGAGACCCAAATTTCTATACTTGGACCTTGTCAGGGACATGCACTGAAAAGAAAATCAAGAGTATCCTACTCTGATACCACTGATCCAGATTATTTTTGGCACAAAATGAGAGAGGAGATATAATAAATAAATGTACAGAGATATCTCATCTATCCAATAATATAACAGAAATATATCATAGATAAAATGATAAACATAGAGATACAGTAATACACACTGTCTATTAATGAGTGAAATGTACAAAACTATAGAAATATAGAGTGAAAGACTCGCTAGAATGGTGGCATCTTATCTCTGAGAAGAGATGTGACGACTACTCACATTTACAAGAAGATGAATGTTACAATGAGGCTCCAAAGGCCTTTTAATCATAAATAAAATCTAAAACGCTAACCCCAGAAGATGAAAAGCCAACAATTTTGTGGACCCTGTTTTGGGTAGTTTGTTGTATCAACTTCTCGAGAGCATAACTTTGGAATACAATCTTCGTTTGGGGTGCACGATAACTCGTTGGAAAGGTATCATTGAGGAAATTCATTTTTGGGGCTCAAGTAGAGCCTTTGGTTATTATTTGAGGTGATATATCCATAAAAAACTTCATTTAGGCCTTTAAAATGGTCCCAGAAGTTTAGGAACTGCAAAACTGCTAAAAATAGTAAGTTGACAGAAAACTATTTTGAGCTAGCTGGAATAGGTGGGTGACTGATATCCACTTGGATCATGTGCAAAGTTGGTTATGATATTCTTCCAAGGAAATTCCTTTTTTCTCACAAATCTCCTACAAGTTTTGAAGCACCAATAATTCATCTTCATTAAGTATACCCATCCTTAATGGAGGGAAATACCAAGGAACTAGATATGAAAAAAGAAGGGTGGATTGTAATTTGACCAAAAATACAAGAAAATATTCACCAATTGACCTAAGGAAGTATTTGGTCATGAAGTGTATGTATATAATACCAGTTAGAAAATTTGTAGGTACTAGTTGATCAATGTTGAAGTCAACCTCAATTAAAAAAAAATGCAAAGGTACCACTTGATTGTGGCCACGCTAAGAAGCCACTTTGAAATACATGCTTACAATAATAGTGACTCAGCTAGGATACCTGCGAACACTAGGAAATCAATGTGATTGAGTGAAAAAAATTCCAAGGTACATGTGCACTCATCTGGTTGGGTTGAGTAATTTGGTTTGTTGATTGGTCAAACCCCATGTAAAATTGAAAAGCAAGGGAGTTAGGAGGAGTCAAGGATTTGAATCCACAAGGGTTTGGTCGAGTCAATCATAGCCACAAGTCAAACACAAATTAGTGTATGGATCTAGGTTGAGTTGAGACTTGGTCGATGTATAATGAGTGAGAATGGCATGAAGGTCATGTTGAACAACAGTTCTAGTTGATAAATATTCTTGGTGGAAGACTTCTGGTTGACTCAAATGGGTTATTTTTTTGAAAAAAAGGGAAGTCGGCTCTGGTAGAAAGGATAATTAGTTGAATTCTTGAATACTCAAATGACACTAGTCAAGTCAAGCCATAACTAGTCAAGTGGATTAGTCGATTGAACCCTCCACCAATATCATTGAGACATAATCATTGTATTTCAATTTTATTCCAGCTCATTCATATTTGATACAAAAATATATATCTAGAGCATAATTTGAACCCATATATGAATTGATATTAACCAGTCTATAGATCAATCGACTATAGCAACCAGGGAAAAATCACAAGAAAAATAACATATAGAGATACCTAGAGTGCAAAAAAAAAGGTTTTTCTTCAGTCTTGATAAACCATATCAAACCATTGTTGCATTCTCATTCTCTATGAACTCAATATTACTAATCCATTTTCTCTGATACCATGTTGGGACAAACATTTAACCATAGACGAGAATGGATTCGAGAGTAGTGGTGGCATCTAAATACATCGTTGCACTGAAGAATGAGAATACTCCATTAGAGCACAAATACATCTCTTGATGATGATACACCAATCACAAAGATCATCTATAAATATGTTTTGGTCATGGACCAAACCAACAATCATAGAATGTAGTCGGTTGCAGTTGTCCATAAAACATGGATATAGGATCCAAAGTGGACACATTCAACCAAGATTTTAGTTGAACGCCAACCCAAACAGTTGGTCAACTCCCTTAACCAACAAGGTTAGTTTTATGATGTAACTGCATGTTCCAACATCTTCCCATCGAAAACTTCACTAGATCCCAAGCCTCATTCTTCTCTAGGGATACCATTTCTTCAACCATGGACTTTTTACAAATTTCTCCATCCTTTCAATCCACTTCTTAACAATTATAAGATCATCATCAGTAATAAAAAAATAAAAATTTAGTTTATTATATGTAGCTTGGGTGGTTGGGAGGAATGATTATTTCCTTCCCCGCCCAGGTTCAGTTCCTTGTAATTGACATGTGATTCCCTTAAATAGGTCTATATGATGCTCTTTTTGTTAATCCCCTAATATTATGAAAATTCTCGGACTACCCATGTTCTCTAATGGATTCNGAGGGGGGGTTCCATGGACATATAGAGTTACAACCTTCGGTGCTATGAACCACATGTAAAAAATAAAAAATAAAAGAAAAACAAAATTGAACAAAAATTGGTGGAGTATACCCTTTCAATTTTCTTCTTTCCTTAACCAATCTCCTCAATACTGAATTATGAGGCTCTTCTTCTTCTTATTCCTATTCTTCTATAGAGTCTAATTCATTATCCTTCAATTCAAAGTATATTTTCTCCGGTTGTTCCTTCCTTGGTAGGACTTATTATTTGCAAAGATATTTGATTTCTCTAAATACCACATCTTGACTTTACACTAGCTTCTTAGTTTATAGGTTCCAAATATTATAACCTTTTAGACCATCTTTATAACTAATAAACATACACTTTTCATCCTTTTTATCCAACTTAATCCCATTTTCCTTTAGAATAAAAAACATAGGAATCATATCCAAATACCTTGATATGTGTAAGAGATGGTTTCTTATTAGTCCATACCTCTCACTACTACATATTGAAAATTTTGCGATGACTACTTGAGACGAAAGTACCCTTTCGTCGCAAAATTGAAGATAAAGAGTTGATTTTTTCAAATTTTTATAAATCCAGCCTGTGTTCTTCACTCTGGAGACAAAACCAGTTTTATGTCTCAAGAGCGTCAAACATGAATATAGTGGACTCACGTCGCTCTTGCGATGGCCATTGGTTATCATCTCAAGAGCGATGATACAATGATGACTGTTACACTATTTGACAAAGTCAACATTGACTTGGTCAACGTTCATCACCCTTGCGAAGAAAAAAATATCTATAAATATTTTTCAAATTAGAGATGTTGCGAAAATCTTGCTATAACAATGACAGTTCAGAAAGGGTATTTTTGTGCAAAAGAATGTCGCAGAATATTAGAGGTGGGAAAAAAGTAAAGAGGGTGAAAAGGGTTATGGTAGATGTTATTTCCCTTACAAAAGATGTTTCACTACACGTCCCATAAGAATTTTAATAGCAATAAATAAAAAACATTGTAGGAAATATGGGTACATTGATGGGGGATCGAATGAATATCGTCCCATGGTAATTAGCTATATATTCATTATCTGTTTTTATATTGTTGATTTTATATATATATATATATATATATATATATATATATATTGTTTGAATATCTGTTATACACACTAATTTTACATGATTGTTTGTAATTATAAAGTTAGAGTTTCCCTCTAACTTTCTGTAGAATATTGCACCATGAAGTTGTAGAAATGATGTTGTACAAACTGAGGAACAAGATCAAGAAAATGAGGATCTCATGGAAGAATATGATGGGAAAAATCAAGTTAATGATCCCATGGAAGAAGATGATGGAACAAATCAAATGATCCAAGATTTGTTTTCTCAACTAGATGAAGATGGGGATAGTGATGGTATTTATGATGAAACTCTATTAGACAAGGAAAATAAACGACTTTATGAGGCTCACGAGGAAATATTCTCCCCGCTACAATGTTTCTAGTGAACTTAAAGGTTATGAATAATTTTCCGAACACTTGTATGAGAAAGATCCTAAGGTATGTAATATGTTTCATCTCATATACATAAATTTTTACTTTTTTCTATTTTTTTAGTGTTAATTAATTTTTAATAAGAATGCATTTTTTACAATTAATATTGTTTACATTAACTAGTTATTTGTTATGTTGTAGATTGTTAGGTGAATTTTTGTTACCATCGTCAAATATTTTACCTTGCACATACCGATATTTGCATGCCATTATGAAATACATTGGAATGGATTATCAAAATATAGATGCATGTCCTAATTATCATATTATATATTATGGAAAACATGCTTTGAAAACATAATGCCCACAATGTCTTATCAGTAGATATCGAACCGATCAAGTAACAAAAAGGGTGTCTCTAAATTTTGTTTGTCATATTCCCATAATTCCATGTTTGGGATGATTGTAGGTTTGAAATCATAACACAATTTATGGATTACCATGCATGTAATGGAAATGGAAATGGAGATGGTGTGCTTCGAATACCTGGCAATGGTTATGCATTTAGGGAAATTGAGGAAAAATGGGAAGATTTGAAAGATGAACCTCATAATGTTAGGATTTAATTGGAAGCTGACGATGTTAATCCATTCAGAGAGCTTAGGCATATTTACTCAGTGTGCCCTATTTTTTTTATCAACAATAAAATTCCTCCTTGGATGTCAATAAAGAGGGAGCACATAATGTTGACAGTGATTGTTCCACATATTTGCTTACATTATTTTTTTGAATGTAACATTTTCCTTTGTTTATTTTTTTGCATAATATATTTTGTTTATTTATTTACTTATATACAAATATCATGGTTATAGTAATTATGTGTAATTTAAAACAATTAGGTAAGTACCAAGTTAAATATATGAATATATATATCGATCATGTTATCGACGAGCTACTAAAGTTATGCGCTGGCATCACTATGTATGACATCTATAAACCAAACGGGAACAAGAAATTTAAGTTCCATGGAATACTTTTATGGACAATTCATGACTCCCCAGGGCTAACACATTTTTGTGGTATGTAGAATTCTATTTCTGTTTAAATATACTATATATATTTTTAAAGATATCATGCTCCATGTTTAATTTTTAAATAATATCATTGTATAATTGACATGAATCCATCTATTGTAGGTCTTCAAACAAAGGGTAAATTTGAATGTCCAGTTTGTGGTCCTAAGATGAGGCATCATCATTCAATTTTTTTTAGGAAAGGTGGTGTTTGATGAGTATATGCACCTCCTCCCTAAGAACCATAGATATCATACTACTGAAAACCATATTTTCAATGGGAAAGAAGAGGTTGGTTTAAAACCATGAAGAATGACACCTCACCTATGGAGGTCGCAATATAATAGAAATCATCAAGGTACACAATTTCTTTATGTATTGTATATGTAATGTTTTGAATATTTTTTTAATCATTGAATTTATTTCACCATATTTGATCATTATTGTTGTGATTTATTTTTTTCTTCATGAAGGCCTCCATCATGAACATATTAATAATGGGATTCCATGAGGAATGAAATGTTATTCCACTCAATTCATGACATTTCCATACTATGAGGAGCTAAAAAAAACTCATTATTTTTTATAAAATGCATATCGGGAAGAATGTGATAGAAACGTTATGGCAAGTCATAGATGGTATGAGGGATAACAAAAAAGTTGTCAAAATTTGTATTGACATTCAAGAATCCAATCATGCAATGTGGAGTGTGATCCGATCAAATAGAGATGGAGACCGAAATAACCTTCCATGGTTATTAACAGAGAAACAAAGAAATGATTTAAAAGAGGTCATTTAAATAATTAAATTTCCCACGGGTTTTGCTTCAAACATAAATAATATCTTAACAAAGAAAGGTGAATTTTGTGGGGTAACAACACATGATTGGCATACCTTCATTACGGTAATAATTTTGGTACACATATTTATCTATTGGCCTTATACATCTTTGAATTAATTTATTTATTTTTGTCTACTTTGGTCGAAACAAATAACGATTCATTTTTTTTATTATAGTATGTTCTACCCCTATCTCTCCCAAATGACTTTGACAACAACATCAAACAAGTTGTATATGATATTGGAAAATACATGAGGTAAGTAGTTGTGATTTATATGCAAAATGTTCTTTGAATTTGTTGTTGTACTTAATTATGACATGTGTTTTACTTATAATGTAATATATATTATGTTATGTTGAAACATGTTATTTCCTTGTGTCATGATATCATGTAGATGGTTGTGATTGAAATAAATCCATGAATATGATATAAAGTATTGGAAGAGAGAAATTCTTTGGCTAATGTGTGAAATGAAAACGTATATACCTCCAACATTTTTCAATGCACAAGAACACTACCTCATACACTAAGTTGAGGAGATTTAAATGTGTGGACCTATAAACACAAGGTCAATGTGGATGGTGGAGAGGCACTTGAAATCATTGAAGGATTTGGTTAGACAAAGAGCATGTTCTGAGGGTTCTATGGTGGAAGGATATGTGGTATATCAATCCATGGTGTGTATTATTCAATATCTTCCTAAATTAGCAATGCTAACTATGCATGAAGTGGATCGCATTTGTGATGTGAACTCCATCAAAAAATTTGAAGATCAGGAGCATCGGTTGGGGAAAGGTAGAATGAAAAAATGAGAGGTAATATATTAATAATTGTGGATATTTTTATTAATACATATAAATTTTCATTTTTTTGTATATGATCATACTCATTAATATATTAATATATGTTATTTCATAAATTATTAATATTTACCATGGTTATAACTAATATTTAATATTGGTGAATTATGATTTTTTGAATCAATTGCTTAAGATTCGGATGCACTGCATTTATACATTGCAAACAATATTAACTAGATGGATGTATGGATTGAAATATGTAAACAACATCATGGAGGTAGGTTACCATGGAAAGGACTATCTGAATTGGTTAGAGAAGCTCGTTGTAGCAGAGATGCCAATGTTACGCAAAGGGAAATTGATTTAGCATATCGTTTGAAAGATGGACAGGAAAGCGAATTCACCCATTTTATTCAGTTATTTTATATTATATTAATGTGACTACATGTGTACTGTATTTTTCAGATACTTTCCAAGTTATATAAATATGTTAATTTATTAATAGACAATGCCTCTTTTATATATCTGGCATATTGGAGTTGAAACACCACAAGGCTATGTGGTGCAATGGATGTAAATTTCACATCAAAAAGTTGGATGAAACCAGGAAAACTTATGATAGTGGGATAACTACAGTATTCTAGGTCACTAATTTTTCCTCTAGGAGTGAAAAACATCCTCGAGAATCTAAAAATAGATACTATGGGTATTTGAATGGTATACTTGAGTGTGACCTTAATTCCTTCAAATTAGTTATGTTCGACATCAAATGGTATAGGTTATGAATACATGAACACGATGAGAAAAGAACTGTTATTCAACATGCCAACATATTTTTGATGACTGAAACAATGGTGTTTGAAAGGGGACATGATCTTTATGGTTTTCCAAGCCAATGTCAACTGGTCTTTTACTCAAATGTTCCAGGTGAGAGGGATTGGTCATTTGTTGTTACATATGATCCAAGAGTAACCCCAATTAAGTATACTTATGTATAGGAGCAATATGATATTAAATAAGAAGATGATTCACTAGATCAGACATTGCTGGAAGATCATGATGGGTCGATAAATGAAGAAGACGAAGAAGATCATGATCAAGGTGTAGGAGACAATGCATTTCTTGATGATGATGTCGATGAAAATATTATCGAAAATGACATTGACGACGATGATGATATCATCAATACTTTCAACACCATTTTAAACTGGATCATGATACATATGTCAAGTTCGATGAAGAATAAGATACATAATAAGGATGATTATACAAATGTTGAGTTGGATCAGGTATGTGACTATATATTTTAATTTGTATCAATTATTCTCTTAAAATAATTTACTTATGTCACGGGTTTATTACATGTTTTTAAGTTTTATACGAATTTTTTATATCTTATGTTACATGTTGTTCAATTATTATGTGAAACCCTAAAATAGTCGCCAATATAAAGTACGTGGTAAACTAACAATATCATTTACAAAAACATAATTTCAATATTTACCTTAATTAATTTTTGGTTTTGTAGTTTCTATGCATGAATATTACTAGCTTGCTTTCGATTATTTTCTATTTTAAAGATTGGGTAGTGGGGAATTGAGAGTGAATTGATGGGGAGGGGAGGGGCCAAATTAAATTATTATCGAAACCAAGAGAAGCTCATTCATTTTTATACCATCATTATCATAGATGTCATCGTTGTTGTCATAGTATTGCATCAACGAACTTTCGATGAATGTGTTTTTTATTTCTATAGAATCTTCATTGAAACTGTTTGAAAACATGGGACTTTTTCCCATGAGTTATGTGGAAAGAAGAACATGTGTTTCCAAAATAAAATATGACTCACACACCCACTCTATATTCTATCATATCTTGGTCTCGTTTCGTTTGAACTTTTAGTAGTGATGAAAAATCTCTCTTTTTTCATTAATTTCTTAATCAACACCATAAAAATATGTCCTTACAATAGTAGATGCTGGAACTTGTGTGTAAAAATAATTTTAAAAGGAACAATGAAAAATATATTGTACTAGGACTAGACATGGGAAACAATGACCTCTGAGTGGGGCTGACGGTTAATTTTTTCAAACTATTTCTGTATTCACTTAAATTTGACATGGATAGATTATTCGCATGCCTTAATGATATAGGAGGGTTTTTGGACTCAAATTTGACTCAAACACCCACTTGTTTCCATCATAAATTCATCATGTAAACCAAAAACCTTATTTTTCTTTCAAAGTACACAAATTGGTTGACACAAGTTTTAAGTTTGCATCAACCTTTCTTCATTTTTCTTTCAGGTTCTACATTGTATATACAATGTATGTGTGTTATAGTTGTGATGAAAAATACCTCTTTTTTCGTTCATTATTTAATGAACACCATAAAAATATGTCCTTTCTAGATGCATGAACTTGTGTACTACCAAACTAATTTTAAAAGGAACGAAAAAAATACATTGTATGAGGACTAGACATGGCCAACAATGACATGTGAATGGGCACAACGTTGAAATTTTTTCAAACTATTTCTGTATGCATTAAAATTTGACATGGATAGATTATTTGCATGCCTTAACGATATGGGAGGGTTTCTAGACTCAAATTTGACTCACACACCCACTTGTTTCCATAATCAATTAATCATGTAAACGATAAACCCTATTTTCTTTCAAAGTACAAAAATTGGTTGACACAAGTTTTAAGTTTGCGTTAACCTTAAATCTTCATTTTTCTTCCAGGTTCTACATTGTATATATAATGTATGTGTGTCATAGTTGTGATGAAAAATCCCTCTTTTTTTCTTGCATTGTTTAATAAACACCATAAAAATATGTCCTTGCAATACTATATGCGGGAACATGTATACTATTGAAGAAATTTTAATACGAACAACTAAAATACATTGTACTAGGACTAGACATGGGAAACAGTGACATGTGAATGGGGCCAATGTTGAAATCTTTTCAAATTGTTTCTGTATGCACTAAAATTTTACATGGATATTATATTCACATGCTTTAATGATATGGGAGGGTTTTTGGACTAAAATTTAACTCACACACCCACTTGATTCCTTAATCAAGTTATCATGTAAACCATAAGCCCTTTTTTTATTTAAAAGTACACAAATTGGTTTACACAAGTTTTAAGTTTGCACCATCCTTTCTTAATTTTTCTTTTAGGTTATACATTGTATATACAATGTATGTGTGTCATAGTTGTGTTGAAAAATCCCTCTTTTTCCATTCGTTTTTTATTCAACACCATAAAAATATTCCCTTGCAGTACTAGATGCGGGAGTGTGTGTAATGTTGAATGAATTTTAAAAGGAGAAATGTACAGACATTGTATTAGGACTAGACATGGTAAACAATGACCTGTGAATGGGGCCAACTTTGAGATTTTTTCAAATTTTTTCTGTATGCACTAAAATTTGACATGGATAGACTATTTGTATGCCTTAAAGATATAGGCGGGTTTCTGGATTCAAATTTGACTCACACACCCACTTCTTTCCAACATCAATTCATCATGTAAACCAAAAAACATATTTTTATTTCAAGTACTTACACAAATTGGTTGACACAAATTTTAATTTTGCATCAACCTTTCTTCATTTTCTTTCAGGTTCTACATTGTATATACAGTGTATGTGTGTCATAGTTGTGATGAAAAATCACCCTTTTTTCATTCATTATTTAATCAACACCATAAAAAAATGTCCTTGTTGTACTAGATGTGAGAATGTGTGTACTTTTGAATGAAATTTAAAAGGAACAAAAGAAAGACATTGTACTAGGAATAGACATGGGAAACAATGACCTTTGAATGGGGCCAACGTTGAAACTTTTTCAAACTATTTTTGTATGCACTAAAATTAGACATGGATAGACTATTTGAATTCTTTAAAAATATGGGAGGAATTATAGACTCAAATTTGACTCACACATCCACTTGTTTCCATCATCAATTCATCATGTAAACCATAAACCCTATTTTTCTTTCAAAGCACACAAATTGGTTGACACAATTTTTAATTTTGCATCAACCTTTCTTCATTTTTCTTTCAAGTTCTACATTATATATACAATTTATGTGTCATAGTTGTGATGCAAAATCATTCTTTTTTCGTTCATTGTTTAGTCAACACCATGAAAATATGTCCTTGCAGCACTATATGAGGAACCATTTGTACTGTGAACGAAAGTTAAAATGAAAAATGAAAAGATATTGTACTAGGAAAAGATATGGGAAACAATGACCTGTGAATGGGTCCAACGTTGAAATTTATTCAAACTATTTTTGTAAGCACCAAAATTGTACATGGATAGACTACTCACATGACTTAACACTATGGGAGGTGTTTTGGAATCAAATTTGACTCACACACCCACTTTGTTCCATCGTCAATTCATCATGTAAACCATAAACCCTAGTTTTGTTTCAAAGTACATAAATTGGTTGACACAAGTTTTAAATTTTCTTCAGCCTTAATTCTTCATTTTTCTTATAGGTTCTACATTATATATACAATGTATGTGTGTCATAGTTGTGATGAAAAATACCTCTTATTTTGTTCATTGTTTAATAAACACTAGAAAAATATGTTCTTGTAGTACTAGATGTGAGAATGTGTGTATTGTCGAACGGATTTTAAAAGGAACAAGAAAAAGACATTGTAATAGGACTAGACATGATAACAACTGACCTATGAATGGGGCCAACATTGAAAATTTTTCAAACCATTTATGTATGCAATGAAATTTCACATTGATAGACTATTCACATGCCTTAACGATATGGGAGGGTTTTGGGACTCAAATTTGACTCACACACCCACTTGTTTCCATCATCAATTCATCATGTAAACCATAAACCCTATTTTTCTTTCAAAGTGCACAAATTGGTTGACACAAGTTTTAAGTTTGCATCAACTTTTCTTCATTTTTCTTTCAGGTTCTACATTATATATACAATGTATGTGTTTCATAGTTGTGATGAAAAATCCATATTTTTCAATTCATTGTTTAATCAACACCATAAAAATATTCCCTTACAGTACTAGATGCATGAATGTGTGTACTTTTGAATGAATTTTACAAGAAACAACAAAAATACATTGTACTAGGACTAGACATGGGCAACAATGACCTGTGAATGGGGTCAACTTTGAATTTTTTTCAAATTGTTTCTGTATGCACTTAAATTATACATGGATAGACTATTCCCATGCCTTAAAGATATGGGAGGTTTTATGGAGTCAAATTTGACTCCCACATGCACTTGTTTCCATCATCAATTCATCATGTAAACCATAAACCCTATTTTTAATCAACACCATAAAAATATGCCCTTGCAGTACTAGATGCATGAACATGTGTACTTTCAAATGAATTTTAAAAGGAACAATGAAACAACATTGTACTAGGACTAGAAATGGGCAATAGTGACCTGTGAATGGGGCCAACTTTGAATTTTTTTCAAATTGTTTCTGGATGCACTTAAATTTGACATGGATAGACTATTCACATGCCTTAACCATATGGGAGGGTTTTTGGAGTAAAATTTGACTCCCACACGCACTTGTTTACATCATCAATTCATCATGTAAAACATAAACCCTATTTTTCTATCAAAGTACACAAATTGGTTGACACAAGTTTTTAGTTTTTGTCATCCTTTCTTCATTTTTCTTTCAGGGTCTACATTTTATATACAATGTATGTGTGTCATAGTTGTGATGAAAAGTCCCTCTTTTTTCATTCATTGTTTAATAAACAACATAAAAATATGTCCTAGCAGTACTAGATGCAGGAACGTGTGTACTGTGAAATGAATTTTAAAAGGAACAATGAAAAGACATTGTACTAGGACTAGACATGGGCAATAGTGGCCTGTGAATGGGGCCAACATTAAACTTTTTTCAAATTGTTTTTGTATGCACTGAAATTTGACATGGATAAACTATTCACATGCCTTAATGATATGGGACGATTTCTGGAGTCAAATTTGACCGGCACACCCAGTTTTTTCCATCATTAATTCATAATGTAAACCATAAATGCCATTTTTCTTTCAAATTACACAAATTACTTGAAACAAGTTTTAATTTTGCATCAACCTTTATTCATTTTTATTTTAGGTTCTACATTGTATACAATGTATGTCTGCCATAATTGTGATGAAAAATCCCTCTTTTTTCATTCATTATTTAATCAATACCATAAAAACATTCCCTTATAGTACTAGATGCGGGAATGTGTGTACTGTCAAATGAATTTTTAAAGGAACAACAAAAAGACATTGTAATAGGACTAGACATGGGAAACGTTGACCAGTGAATGGGGCCAACGCTTGAATTTTTTAAAACTATTTCTATATGCTTTGAAATTTGACATGGATAGACTATTCACATGTCTTAGTGATATGCGATGGTTTTTGAACTCAAATTTGACTCACACACCCACTTTTTTCCATCATAAATTCATCATGTAAACCATTAAAACCTATTTTTCTTTCAATTACACAAATTGATTGCCACAAGTTTTAGGATTGCATCAACCTTTCTTCATTTTTGTTTCAGGTTCTACACTGTATATACAATGTATGTGTGTCATAGTTGTGATGAAAAATAACTCTTTTTTCGTTCATTGTTTTATCAAAACCATAAAATATGTCCTTGTAGTACTAGATGTAGGAACATGTGTACTTCCTAAATAATTTTAAAAGGAACAAAGAAAATACATTGTACTAAGACTAGACATGGGCAACAATGACCTGTGAATGGGGCTAACTTTGAAAAATTTTCAAACTATTTTTGTATGCATTGAAATTTGACATGGATAGACCATTCACATGCCTTAATTATATGGGAGGGTTTATGGACTCAAATTTGACTCAAAAACCCACTTTTCATCAATTCATCATGTAAACCATAAACCCTATTTTTCTTTCAAAGTACACAAATTGGTTGACACAAGTTTTAAGTTTGCCTCAACGTTAATTTTTCATTTTTCTTTCAGGTTCTACATTGTATATATGATGTATGCGTGTCAAAGTTGTGATGAAAAATCCCTCATTTTTAGTTCATTGTTTAATAAACTCTATAAAAATATGTCAATGCGGTACTAGATGCAGGAACATGTTAACTGTCGAACACATTTTAAAAGGAACACCGAAAAGACATTGCACTAGGACTAGACATGGGAAACAATAACTTTTGAATGTGGCCAACCTTGAAAGTATTTCAAAACATTTTTGTATGCACTAAAATTTGACATGGATAAACTATTGGTGGGCCTTAACAATATGGGAGGGTATATGGACTCAAATTTAACTCGCACACCCACTTGTTTCAATAATCAATTCATCATGTATCCCATAAACCCTATTTTTCTTTCAAAGTACACAAATTGATTGACACAAGTTTTAAGTTTTCATCAATGTTAATTCTTCATTTTTATTTTAGGTTCTACATCATTTATACAATGTATGTGTGTCAAAGTTGTGATGAAAATTACCTCTTTTTTTGTTCATTGTTTAATCAATTCTATTAAAATATGTCCTTGTGGTACTAGACAAAAACGTGTTATGCGCGCATGCGCGCCCGACGCGCGACTGTTCACACAAAAAGCCACGCATCTGCTAATACGGTGCATTAATTGCATAGGTCGGCCTCTCGACCGCCTACAGACCGGCCCCCAAGGTGATTTGACCCTCAAATCATAGTCGGCTCTGCAAAAACGGTGGATTAAATGACCTAAATGAACCCTAATGCGCCCCTATTCACACCCGTAGAAGGTTACAAGACCGCCCTTGAAGCTGCTATAAAAGGCTGTGAGGACTCACTGTTTTAACAGGGAATTCGAATCATCGTTACACTGTCCAGATGGTTCAGAGCTTAGTCTGTGAAAGACAACTCATCAGCAGTGTAACCCAGAGTTCTTTCACCACTCAGTCTAGTTCTGTTCATTTTGTAAGGAAAGCATTGTGTTGAGGGCCCCGAAGAGCCTTCCGCTGGAGGGAGAAGGAACCCCTGGCTTCCTTTCTTCAGCGTGCGCTCTGGTTTCAATAAAACACCTGCCTGAAACCTTGGATGACACATGTGTCTGATGTTTGATGTTCTTTGTCTATTTTTGTAGTGTTATTTTCTTTCAGTTCATAGTTAGATTATAGTTTGTTTCTGTTTCTGTTAACTTTTTTGCTCCACAGCATCCTGTTCTGCCCTGCCAAGCCCAACAGGGCATGCTAGCGCTCCCATTTTTGCTCACCTGGTGACCATTCAAACGCGAACAGATTGGCGACTCCACTGGGGAGTTTTTGGTATTGAATCCTCCCTCAATTGGGTTTAATTCTCTTTCCTTTTTGTTTTTATTAACCTGCAGGCCTCCGCCGACCTACTGGACAGTCGATTCATAGGAGAATCGAGAGAAATCCGTTCGGAATTTCTTTCTCAGTAATTTATCACAAGCGTGCGGGTCTTCCACCACACAGACGCGCGCATGCGCCCTGGTTCTTAATACTTTACGCGTGCACGCGCCTCTGTTTATACTAACAGCCGCGCATTTGAACCAAATTTTTTCATTGTAAGGTTTTGGATGTGGGGAAAGTCAGTTTCCTTCTCAAGAATGATGTCATGCATGCTCTAAATACTGCACCACTTAAACCCCTCAACTTATAAAGGGGATAGTCAAACAAACATAGGCACTTAGGTGGATAA
>ML777466.1:356840-366925 GCA_009831015.1 Picea engelmannii | reverse complement strand
GAATTTAAAATAAATTGAAAAGATGCTTAGCGCATTTACCTTTTGAGTTTTTTTTAAAAGAAAAAGGGCGGGGGAAATAATTTTGGGAGAAACATGGGGGATGAGTGACACTTGGAAGACATAGAATTTTTAGAGGGTTTTTTTTTAAAACTTAAAATGAATGTGATTTAGGTCAAAATAGGATAAAAATAAAGGGGATGGGGGAAGAAGGGGATCTTCTATTAGGTATTGTTATGCTGCCAAAATTGCAAACTGGACTGATAGCTTGTGAGGAGTTGGGATTTTCTCAGTTGTATTGGAGTGGTAGCTCAGCCTTGGAGGCAAGCTAAGAAGCTATACTTCTCTTCTGGATCTTGTGTGGCCCCTTTGCGGCTCGGGGGGCTGAGGGGGGAAGCAGAGTACCCCTAGCATTTGGCTGGGAGGTACCAGTGTAGTCTCTACGGTCGGCGGGCGAGAGCATCAAGTAGCACGTGGACGCCATCCAGAGCGGGCGAACAGGCCAAGGTATGTTTTTATTTTGGTTGAATGATAGTCTGTGTTTGCATCTAAAAATTTAGATGGCTGTAATCATACGTCTTCTTGTTAAGAATGAAATTTTGGTATATGCCTAGATCAATTTCTGGAAAGTTAGTTTTGTTCTTAAATCCAAAATTTACATATACGAGTCAATGAGTCTTCCTAGTGTTAAAGTCCCAAGGGTATATGACAAATATGACTAAGTCTGCATGTGTGAATGCTTTAAGTTTTGTGATAAAGATTAGTTTAGAATGGTTGCAATGAACCACAGGAATCGACCCTTTTTATGCTGTAAAATTTTAGCAGGGCAGTTTATGGTTCTTCGTTTTTGGGTATAGTTTTAGGGTTCTGGTAAATTTGTTTTGGGTTTATGGTTATTTCGTTTTTATATTTAGTACATTTTTGGGGTTCTGGTAAATCTATTTTGATTTTATGATTATTGTATTCGGGTCCTTGGGCGTATAAATCTACTGTGGGCGTTGATTTTGGGGTGCTTGAAATCTACTGTGGGCATTGATTTACATGCACTGTAACTATATTTGCACTTGTTGGGTGTTTTTGTTTCCTCTGTGAGCGATTTCCTCTGACTGTGGGCATTTCCTTAGTTACTGTGGGCATTCCGTTTTTTTCTTTTGGGGGCATTTCACTTCACAAATTACTGTCATTTCGTTTCAATGATTGTGTGCGTTCGTGGTTCAGCGTGTGTGTATTACAGAGGGGGCCTCGACCTGCCACCGGGTGTGTTGTATTTTTGTGTGTGATTCTTAGTTACAGTGTGCGGTTATTACTGCTTCCCTTTGTTTTATTCTCATACACTTGCGTAATGGCTATGCTAGCACATTTTGTTCTTGTTTTAGGTCGTTGTAAGGTTACCACACCTCTTGCCTCTGCACGTTGGTTCTAGCTAAAACTCACCTACTTGCCTGACTTAGAAATTGCCTCAACGTGTTCTCATGGGCATCTCCCTGTGGGTGATTGCCTTTAATTCCTAGGTTCTCTCATAAATTGCCTTGAAATCTCAACAGTGTTATGATGGCATATGAATGGGTGACAACTATTGTTTTTACCTTTCGTTGGAAAGGGTCCTTATTATTTAAAATTCCAATGCTATCAGTAAACAGGTGTCGACATGGTTAGTTGATCTAGTGGTTGTAGTGTCATTTGTAAGTGATAGTAATAAAGCGTAACTTTTCTTGTTATTTAACTACAGTGCTACTTTAATATAAAAGAAAAGGTCGGGTCATCTATATTGTGTTACTGTAGTTCCATTTTAGCGATAACCTCAATTTTTGTGCCTGCGTGCAGTCCTGGTGCCTGCGTCATAAATTTTTGCTGCGCCTTAACCCTGTCAGCACTTACCCTATGTGCGCCTCATCTGCCTGCGTAGTTCAATATCTTTAGACAACCACATTCAGTCACCCTCACCTTAAACGGACTGTAGCAGTTCGCTAATACCTGGAGGTGGTTTATTTTATAAATCCAATAATTGTTGCGAAATCCCTTCCGTCTTGCTCCGACTTTTGCAATAACGTTAAATGGAGCTACGATTAGGGCGCTTTTGTGGACACCTTGCTGTGTCGTATGTTTGTATTGAAGACCCTGTTAGTCATAAGATTTTTGGTTCCTTTTATTGCATGCAAGGTCATCCGAAATGACTGTCAGGTTGTCGTTACTATGGGGTAGCACTATTGTAAATTTGGTATCATCGACATTATACATATGATGTTATTTTTATATTGTCTTTTAAAACGTTGTCATGTTTAGATATTAGCATCTTTAATTATTGTTATTTTTATATATGTTCCTTTAAAATATTGGTAATTTAAACATTGTCATATTAAATAGTGTGATTATTACATATGGTCATTTTTTTAACTATGATGTTTATTGTTATGTTTAAATAGGATGTTAATTAAAAATATGATGTTATTTTTATCTTGTCTTTTAAAATGTTGTCATTTTTAGATATTAGCATTTTTAATTATTGATATTTTTATATATGTGCCTTTGAAAAATATTGGTAATTTAAACATGGTCATATTAAATAAGTGTTATTGTTATATATGGACATTTTTAACTATGATGTTTACTGCTATGTTTAAATATGAAGTTAATTAAAAATATGATGTTATTTTTATATTTGGACTATAGGGAAGGGTGTTGTCTTTGGGTGGAAGGGTTACTAAATTATAATGTTATGAATAATGTAAACGGACACGGAAATCAGTATGTATAGTAGGTATGGAGACTGTAAATTATAATGTTAAGGTGATATGTGAAGGTAGTGTTATGGTTTCATGTTGATTCGGAAATATGCAAGAGCATTGTTTGCATCATACTATAGAGTGTAGGGTTGTGTAGACAACTTACAGAAAGGAATGTTTGCTGTTAGTATTGCATTATTATTGAAATTTATGATCATCAAATTGTGAGCTCCTCACGGTTAATTGAAATGTTTTTATCAGGTAAGGTCGTCAAAATTTGTGGTTGTAGCATATAATAGGTATTGAAATTGTAAATCATGGCCCCGATACGTGATATAATGTAAGGTGATTAATAATTCATGGCGATGTTATGGTAATCTCTTTTGTTATTAATAAACACATATAATGTAATCACCTTGACTAAGCACATAGATTATTTGGAGTTAGTAAATAAGGGATTGTTGTTCAGGGTATTTAAAGTTGTACTTGGTCGATAACCCTTCCGTGTGTTGGACTGTTGTGACAGGTGGGATGTAGACACCTCCACGTAGCCTAGTGTGTAAGGGAGGGTGTGTGATTTTTTATTATATGTAAGGAAACCAATGTCGTATCAAGAGTCTCAGGCCCTTTAAAGGCAGGGTTTCCACTCTTGCGACACACCTGACGGAGATTACTAATTTCTGCCTGAGCAGTCGACCAGGAGCCTATCTGACCTTCTCTCTCTCCGGAGCAGAGAACTAAGATTAAACGCCCTTCTTTCCTGTGCAGAAATAGTGAAATCTACTACTTTGGATTCTTCCTTCTGTGTTCGTACTGTGCATAACCCAGTGTGTAGTTAATGCTTGTAGTTACTCATTGTGTGCCTTATGTCTATGGTCGTTAATGTTGTTGTTGCTGGTGGTGCATTTTACGTCATCTTGTTGTGTTCACCGTGGTTGCGTCCCGTTAGTCGTCGGGAGGCGACGTGAGTGCAATGTGTCTGTTCCCTTTTACACGTGCACACACACCTCAAAAAAAAAAAAAACAAAAAAAAATTGCACTTTTTAAAGAGTAGTTGTCGTAACCAGGAGGGTAATTCCATATGGTATCAGAGTCGGTTCGACCCGCGACTTGGGATTTTCTACGGCTTTTGTTGACATGATTATATGGGTTATACTGTTGCTGATCAAGTTAATTGTGTGCGTGCAGGTAATCATGGTTAGAGGACGCCGTGGACGTAGACGACGGGGTGCTACGGGAGGAGGCGTGATGCCTCCAGTAGCATCCACGCCTGAGGGGTCTAACCCCCAGGGAGGCGAGCAAGTTCTCGGACAGGAGAAGATAATGATTGGCGATGTTATTGGGATGATGAGATCCTTTCAGCGCATGTCCAAGGCTTTGATAAGCCGATTGGACAGAGACGAGGCCAGGGCGTCAGCACCCACTGAGGTTCCATCGCGCACACTGACCATTACTGGTAGCATTCACCGTGAACTTGAGAAGGTAAAATTTCCCGAGTTCTTTGGTGCCCCAGACGGCACAGCCGCTAAGGCATGGTTGGAGAACATGGCGATGTGCTTCACACTCCGCGATTATACCTCCAACATGAAGGTCTGCATGGTGGTCTTTCAACTGAAGGGGAGCGCTCTTCTATGGTGGAAGACGCTCCTGCCACAGTTGAACATGGTCATTGAAGACGTGTCATGGGAACTGTTTGAGGAACGGTTCCGAGAGAGGTACCTTTCAGAGGAATTCCTTGAGCGTCAGCTCAATGAGTTCAACGCGTTACGACAGGGAGGTCATACGGTGCCCGAGTATGAGGCACGATTTATGGAGCTGCTCTGGTATGCTCTGCACCTTAACACTGAGAAGCTCAAGGTCAACCAGTTTGTGTTTGGCCTTAACGACAGCCTGCATGCGAAGGTTAGGATCTTGATGCCTCAAACCTTGCACGACACTGTCCAAAAGACCCTCATAGTAGAGGAGGAGCTTATCAGTGGGGGTCAGACCAAGACTCCAGCGAGACCCGTAGGGTAGAGTTCAGTTGGTACACCATAGCATCAGAGACCAGCGAGACATACACTGGGACATCGTGGCTTCTAGAGGGGATCCACTTTTTCTACACCTCGACGACCACCACCTCAGGAGCGGACACCTTATCGAGGACCACAACACCAGTAGCAGCGTCGCCTGCAACAGCAGCAGTTTAGGCTTGTCCAGCAGAATAGAACAAGGTTTTAGGCTGGTGTGTAGTCATCTTCTACTTCAGGTACCAGGACTACTGTGCTGAAGAAGGGGTGTTGGATGTGTGGGGCGCCGCACTACCAGCACGACTGTCCTGTGGAGAGGACCAGGGCATCTGGATCATCCGGACCTACTACCGTGGGAGATATGGGCAATGCCCATCGGATTCATGCAACGGTGAATAACCACCAGGCAGAGCACCAGTCGACTGTGCTCGAGACGACAGGTATTGTCGCTAACCAGACCCTTAGTATTTTGATAGACCTAGGTGCTACTAAGAGTTTCATTTCTGGTGCAGTGCTAAAAAGGATTAAGGTAAATGCAGTCGAATAGGATGAGTTTAGCTTCATGGAGATGGCTTCGGGAGCCAAACAAAAGGTTGTAGGAAAGGTTACAGGCTGTGCCCTTAACCTAGGAGAGTTTGTCACGAGGGTCAACTTGTACGTCATGATCTTAGGATCATATGACGTTGTGATCGGTATGGATTGGTTGGAAACGCATGAGGCGATACTCAACTGTAAGACGAAACGGTTGATCTTGGTTGATGAAAAAGGACAGAGACGTGTGATTATAGGAAGGAACCAGGGAGTTTCCCTGTGGTTCGTCTCTTCCTTACATTTACGGAAGAGTATGCGCAAGGGGTGCAAACTTTATGCGATCCTCGCGCTAAACGAGAAGGGAGTAGCGGAAGGTCTAGAACACCTTCTGGTGGTGAAGGAGTTTGCAGACGTATTTCTAGAGGAGTTTCCTGGGATGCCGCCGGAAAGGGAACTGGAGTTTACCATAGACCTGAAACCGGGAACCAAACCGATAGCAAGAACGCCTTATCGAATGTCGACCCCAGAGTTGCAAGAGTTGAAAATGCAACTGAAGGAGTTGTTGGATCTGGGATTGATACGTCCTAGTGTGTCACCGTGGGGTGCACCAGTTATTTTCATACGAAAGAAGGATGGATCATGGAGGCTTTGCATTGACTACCATCAACTGAACAAGGCTACGATCAAGAATCAGTATCCCTTACCAAGAATAGATGACCTGTTCGATCAAATGAAGAGTGTGACGGTGTTCCCAAGAACGATTTTCGATTCGGGTATCACCAGTTACGGATCAAGGAGGATGGCATCCCTAAGACTGCCATTAAGATGAGATTTGGAAATTACGAGTTTAATGTTCTACCGTTTGGATTGACAAACGCCCCAGGGGTATTCATGAGTTTGATGAACGGGGTGTTCCATGAGTACTTGGACAAGTTCGTCCAAGTATTCATTGATGATACTTTTATCTACTCTCGGACGATGGAGGAGCATGACGAGCACTTGCGCTTGGTACTACAATGTTTACGAGAACAAAAATTATATGGGAAGTTATCCAAATGCTCTTTTTATCAATCAAGGATTCACTACTTAGGGCATGTCATCTCCGGTGAAGGTATCGCCATGGATCCAACCAAGGTTGAGGCTATTATGGAATGGCCTGCATCGAAGAATGTCACAAAAGTGTGTATTTTTATGGGTTTAGTATGATATTATCGACGGTTTGTCGAGGGATTTTCAAAGATAGCAAATCTGATCACGGAATTGCAGAAGAAAAACAAGAAGTTTGTTTGGAACAAGAAATGCACGGAAGCATTTCAGAGGCTTAAGGAATTGTTGACCACAATGCCGATACTAAATGTCCCTGACATGGATGCGGACTTCTTGGTATGCACTGATGCATCCAAGGAAGGTTTAGGCAGAGTCTTGATGCAAGATGGACGAGTGATTGCTTACATTTCGAGGAAGCTGAGAAGGCATGAGGAGAACTACACGACGCACGATTTGGAGTTATTAGCCATCATATATGCCTTGAAGGTTTGGAGACACTACCTTGTTGGATGAAAATTTGAATTAAAGATTGATCATTGTGGACTACAACACATTTTTATGCAAGGCGACCTGAATGCGCGACAACGATGTTGGTCGGAATTGTTTAGCAAGTACAACTTCGAGACTAATTACATAAAGGGAATAGTGAATAGAGTGGCAGATGCCTTGAGTCGGAGGCCACACATCTTTTCAGTGTTACCTCTTTAGACAAATCTACGTGAGAAGATTCTCACTTTACAGCATGATGATGACTAGTACAAGGAAGTCGAGGATTTTATCGGAAAAAACACAATGATGGTACCACGATATGAGGGATATTCATTTGATAGTGATGGTTTAATGAGGTTTAGAGGTCATATTTATGTATCGCAAAACGATGAATTGAGGATGTTGATCCTGAGCGAGGCTCACAAAGTAGTTTACATGACTCGCCCGGGAGTCACGAAGATGAGGGCAAACCTTAAACCCTTATTCTTCTGGAAGGGAATGAAGGCCGACATAGTCAACTTTGTGGCTAGATTTCTAGAGTGTCATCAGGTAAAGGCTGAGCATAGACACCCGGCAGGTTTACTTCAACCACATGTCATTTCAGAATCAAAATGGGAAGTTATTTCGATGGATTTTATTGTTGGATTGCCACTAACGGCCAGGAGACACAACTCGATTTTTGTAGTAGTAGACACTCTAAGGAAGAGTGCTCACTTTATTCCAGTGTGCACAACATATCAGGCACCTGACATAGTGAGAGTTTTCATGAGTGAGATTGTGAGGTTGCATGGTGTGCCTAAAAAGATTACATCCAATCGAGGATCGATGTTTACTGGACGATTTTGGATGAGTTTCCAAGAGGCCTTGGGAACCCAACTTAATTTTAGTATTGCGTATCACCCAGAGACTGACAGAAAGACAGAACAAACGAACCAAAAATTGGAAGACATGTTGTGCATGTACGTGATGGACCAACAAAAGCGTTGGGAGGAGTTCTTGCCTCTAGTAGAGTTCTCTTACAACAACAGTTACCAGAGCAACATTAAGATGGCGCCTTTTGAGTTCCTTTATGGGTGACCGTGTCGGACACCCTTGAGTTTGGATTGGCTTGAGGATAGGGTCCTGGTGGGACCAGAAGCGATCCAAGAAATGGGAGAGAAAATGCAAACCATAAGACAAAGGATTAAAGAAGTGCAGGATTGACAGAAGAGTTATGCTGATGCGTACCGAGTCGACCGTAGTTACAAGGTTGGTGATCAAGTCTTCTTGCGGGTTAAACTGCATAAGAGTTCGATCAAGTTTGGAAAGGGAGATAAACTCTCTCCTAGGTTCATGGGAGCTTTCGAGATTGTGGAGAGAAAGGGGCTTGTGGCCTATCGACTAGCCTTGCCTGATTCTTTGAGGCGTATGCACGATGTTTTTCATGTATCTGTTTTGAGACATTATATTAGTGATCCTACACATGTGATAGACCTAAGTTCCTTGTAGGTATCGGATGAGGGAGTACTCATGGATGAGCTGGTTTGCATCTTAGATCATCGTGTTTGACAGTTACGACGTCGAACGGTAGATCAGGTCAAGGTCCAGTGGGATAGTTATAGTCCNCTGGGAGGACGCATATGATATGCGCTAGCAGTTTCCATTTTTGTTTGATAGATAGACTGATGATACTGTGGTACTTTTGATACCGTGATACTTTTATTTCGACATTTATACTGAGAAACTTTGGGACGAAGTTTAGACCAAGAAGGTGTGTATGTAACATCCCGCTTTGGCACACTGAGAAAACTTATTATTTGAGGACACTTGCTCGCAAGTGATCTGGACTTTTATGATGTTAAACCATTTATGCTTGATTATGATGCGATTGATAGATGACGTAATGTTTTACTATTTGATGTAGACAGGTGATATTGACTCAGTTTATCGAGTGTACAGGGTTTTGGACCTTGAGGATGCAACGACATCGGTAGAACCCCCTTGGACACTGGATTGAGTCAGGGAG
Organism: Picea engelmannii; assembly: GCA_009831015.1. Lineage (NCBI taxonomy): Eukaryota > Viridiplantae > Streptophyta > Pinopsida > Pinales > Pinaceae > Picea > Picea engelmannii. The sequence goes on along the minus strand of ML777466.1, from coordinate 358,124 downwards.
TGTGCTATTTGGGTTGATTTATTTACTGTGATATTTCATTGATTTGATGATTTGATTTTTGACATGTTCTGACACGATTTTCAATCATGAAGGCTGACGATAGCTTGCCAACTAGACTCACATGTGGAGTAAAGGGGCCACAAACGATTTCCAGAGAGGTTGAGGGAGAGGGGTGGACAACAGCCCTGCCACCGCCTACTAGCACTCCCGCTATGGCTTGAACTGTAGGTTAACGATTACCTAGTTCGAGAGGATCCATGATGCCGTGAGGGTAGACTGCGATAGTTTCTCATGATGATTCTAAGGGGCTTGAAATAAGGCAGGGGCCTTATTCCTTAGAACCCTTAGTCTCCCACAAGTTCACCTGGTAGAGTGTTGACTCCAGGGGTTATAGATGTCTACCAATCAGTCCAGTTGGTGAGTGGCACCCTTGGAGCACGTGGTGTATCCTAAAGGGCACACCGCACAAAAGAAACACAAGAAGTAAGTGGCACCCTTGGAGCACGTGGTGCATCCTAAAGGGCACGTCACACAAAGGAAACGAACGAGGCGAGTGGCACCCTTGGAGCACCTAGTGTGTCCTGAAGGGAACGTCGCATTGATGTGGATGAAGGAAACAAACTTAAACAACCCTGAGACATTAACACCTTAATAAATCCTTAAACAATTCCCCTAACCAAGTGTCATCAGTTTAGAATTTGAGTCCTAAGTCAAAAAAACTCTTCTAGGGTAAAAATTCTAGTCTAACCTTAAAAAAAAAAGGGGGGGGGAGAAACATAATTCAAGACTACATTAAATATTCATTACCCCTATGATTTGCAACCTCCACTTAATCCAAGGACTTTCCTTCCTTAATTAAATACATAAAACAATCCCTTCTTTAATTGTACTCATAAAGTAATTCCTTCCTTAATTGCATACACAAGGCCATTCCTCATTCCTAGTAATAAGCTTGATAATTCATCTTTTAGTGAAGGTACTACTTTTCCCTAACATAATAATCAAGAGTTAACCATCTCCTAATAACAATTCCATTATATTGTATCTCACAATAGCTTTTCCATTCAAATAACATAAAAATTTCATTTCCTACTAGCTAGGACTAACAATACATGTGCTAATAATAAAATTAAAAAAAAAAAAAAAAAACCACTTAAGCTATGATTTGAGTCTTCATAAAGTGTGTAGGGTAAAATAAAGAGACTAAGAAATTAATTCAAATATGTGGTTGTAAATTTGAAAAGAACGATTTATCTAGTTAACTTATGGGAGTATAAAAGAATA
>ML777466.1:324497-356702 GCA_009831015.1 Picea engelmannii | reverse complement strand
TAATTTTGGGAGAAACGTGGGGGATGAGTGACACTTGGAAGACATAGATTTTTTAGAGGGTTTTTCTTTAAAACTTAAAATAAATGTGATTTAGGTCAAAACAGGATAAGAAGAAAGGGGATTGGGGAAGAAGGGGATCTGCTATTAGGCATTGTTATGCTGCCAAAATTGCAAATTGGACTGATTGCTTGTGAGGAGTTGGGATTTTCTCAACTGTATTGGAGTGGTACCTGAGCCTTGGAGGCGATCTAAAAAGCTATACTTCTCTTCTGGATCTTGTGTGGCCCCTTTGCGGCTCGGGGGGCTGAGGGGGGGAGTAGAGTACCCCTAGCATTTGGCTGGGAGGTACCAGTGTAGTCTCTACGGTCGGTGAGCGTGAGCATCAAGGAGCACGTGGACGCCATCCGAAGTGGGCGAACAAGCCAATGTATGTTTTTATTTTGGTTGAATGATAGTCTGTGTTTGCGTATGAAAATTTAGATGGATGTAATCATACGTTTGCTTGTTAAGACTGAAATTTTGGTATATGCCTGGATCAATTTCCGGAAAGTTAGTTTTGTTCTTAAATCCAAAATTTACATATGCGAGTCAATGAGTCTACTTGGTGTTAAAGTCCCAAAGCTATATGAAAAATACGACTAAGTTAGCATGTGTGAATGCTTTAAGTTTTGTGATAAAGATTAGTTTAGAATGGTTGCAATGAACCACAGGAATCGACCCTTTTTATGCTATAAAATTTTAGCAGGGTAGTTTATGGTTCTTCATTTTTGGGTACAGTTTTAGGGTTCTGGTAAATTTGTTTTAGGTTTATGGTTATTTCGTTTTTATATTTAGTACATTTTTGGGGTTCTGGTAAATCTGTTTTGGGTTTATGGTTATTGTATTCGGGTCCCTGGGCGTATAAATCTACCCTGGGCGTTGATTTTGGGGCGTTTGAAATCTACTGTGGGCGTTGATTTACGTGGACTGTAACTATCTTTGCACTTGCTGGGTGTTTTTATGTCCTTTGTGGGCGATTTCCTCTGACTGTGGGTGTTTCCTTAGTTACTATGGGCATTCCGTTTTTTTTCTTTTGGGGGCATTTCGCTTCACAAATTACTATCATTTCGTTTCAATCACTGTGTGTGTTTGTGGTTCAGCGTGTGTGTATTACAGAGGGGGCCTCGACCTGCCACCAGGTGTGTTGTATTTTTGTGTGTGATTCTTGGTTACAGTGTGCGGTTATTACTGCGTCCCTTTGTTTTATTCTCGTACACTTGTGTAATGGCTATGCCAGTGCATTCTGTTCTTGTTTTAGGTCATTGTAAGGTTACCACACCTCTTGCCTCTGCGTGTTGGTTCCAACTAAAACTCGCCTACTTGCCTGACTCAGAAATTGCCTCAACATGTTCTCATGGGCATCTCCTTGCGGGTGATTGCCTTTAATTCCTAGCTTCTCTCATAAATTGCCTTGAAATCTCAACAGTGTTATGATGGCATATGAATGGGTGACAGAACTATTGTTTTTACCTTTCATCAAGAAGGGTCCTTATTATTTAAAATTCCAATGCTATCAGTAAACAGGTGTCGACATGGTTAGTTGATCTAGTGGTTGTAGTGTCATTTGTAAGTGATAGTAATAAAGTGTAAATTTTCTTGTTATTTAATTACAGTGCTACTTTAATTACCGTGAGGAGCTCACATGCCTTAACGATATGGGTGGGTTTCTGGACTCAAATTTGACTCACAAACGCTCTTGTTTCCATCATCAATTGATCACGTAAACTATAAACCCTATTTTTATTTCAAAGTAGACAAATTGGCTGACACAAGTTTGAATTTTTCATTGACATTTCTTAATTTTTCTTTCAGGTTGTACATTGTATATACAATGTATGTGTGTCATATTTGTGTTGAAAATTCCCTTTTTTTTTGTTTGTTGTTTAATAAAGACCATAAAAATACATTCTTGTTGTACTAGATGCAGGAACGTGTGTACTGTCGAATGAATTATAAAAGGAACAATGAAAATTCTTTGTGGTAGGACTAAACATGGGTAATATCGACCTGAGAATGGGTCCAACGTTGAAATTTTTTCAAACCATTTCTGTATGCACCAAAATTGGACATGGACAGACTATTTTCATGCCTTAATGATATGGGAGGGTTTTGGGAATCAAATTTGACTCACATGCCTACTTGTTCCCATCATCAATTCTTCATGTAAACTAGAAACCCTATTTGTTTTTCAAAGTACACAAATTGGTTGACACAAGTTTTAAGTTTTCATCAATGTTAATCCTTTATTTTTCTTTCAGTTTCTACATTGTATATACAATGTATGTGTGTCATAGTTGTGATGAAAAATACCTCTTTTTCATTCATTGTTTAATCAATGTAACATCCCACTCTGGTGCACTTACATAAATTATTCTTTGAGGACACTTGCTCACAAGTGATCTGGACTTTTCTGATATTAATACATTTATGCTTGATTATGATGCATTCTGATAGACGACATGATGTTTTACTACTTGATGTAGACAGGTGCTATTGACTCAGTTTCATTGAGTGTGCAGGGTTTCGGACCTTGAGGATGCAAAGGCATCAGTGGAACCCCCTCTGACTCCAGATTGAGTCAGACAGTGTGCTATTTGGTTTGATTTATTTACGGTGATATTGCTTTGTTTTGATGATATGATATTGATTTTATGATATGTTGTTGACATTCTGACATGATGGTTTATGATGCAGGATGACGATAGCTTGCCGACCAGACTCACATATGGAGTAAAGGGGCCACACATGATTTCCAGAGAGGTTGAGGGGGAGGTGTGGACAACATCCCTGCCACAGCCTACTAGCACTCCCGCCGTGGCTCAAACTGTAGGTTAATGATTACCTAGTTCGAGAGGATCCACGATGCCATGAGAGCAGACTGCAATAGTCACTCACAATGATTCTAAGGGGCACACAATAAGGCGGGGGCCTTATTCCTTAAAGCCCTTAGTCTCCCACAAGTTCACCTGGCGGAGTGTTGACTCTAGGGGTTATAGATGTCTACCAATCCGTCAAGTCGGCGAGTGGCACCCTTGGAGCATGTGGTGCATCCTGAAGGGCACATCGCGCAAAAGAAACACCAGTAAGCAAGTGGCACCCTTGGAGCATGTGGTGCATCCTGAAGGGCACGTCATGCAACAGAAGCAAACGAGGCAAGTGGCACCCTTGGAGCACGTAGTGCATCCTGAAGGGCACGTCGCATTGATGATGATGATGAGACAACCAAGATGACCCTAAGACCTTAACGCCTTAAGAAATTCTCAAAATGACTCCCCTAATGAATTGTCACCCAGTTCAAATCTAAACCTAAATTAAAACATCTCAAAGATAAAATTTTGATAAGCCCTAAGAAAAGATCCTACAAAAATAAACATAAGGGCGTAAAGTAAAACCCTCCTAGGTGTTAATTAAAGTGTTCTTAAAATTAAAGGGGGTAAAGTGAAGAAAGGGAATAAATTAATTAAAATACGTGGTGTTAATGGTAAAAAGGAATATAAAGTAAAAAAGAAAAACAAAACTTGTGAGAGTATAAAAGTAATGAATTTAAAAATATAGAAAGGATTAATAAGCGCATTTATCTTTTGGGTTTAAAAATAAAAAGAGAGAAATAAATAATAGAAATAAAGAAACTTGTAATAAAGGAAACTTAATAATGGAAAGTACGGGACATAGGGTAAAAAGCAAAAAGGAATCAGGAATTAAGGAGTTACTAAAATGAACTAAATTTTGGCAACTTCATTTTAGGAAATTTTTTAAAAGTATGAGAGGGGATCTAGGAACCCTAGGAGTAATTTTAGGAGCGATTAAAGGGGGGTGTGGGAATTGAGTCTTTTAATTATTAAAAAGAAATAAATTTTTGGAGAACCATATGGATGAGTGACACTTGGACGACAAATAATTTTTAGAGGTTTTTCATAAAAAAATTAAATTAATAATGATTTAGGAAAGTAGGTGGGTCTCAAATTTATATAAAAGAAGGGGAAAAGAAGGAAGAAGGGAATGAACGGTTAGCGTAACGTTACGCTTCCAGATTGTGGCTTGAAGGATTGCTTGTGAGGAGTTGGGTTTATCTCAGCTGTATTGGAGTGGTAGCTCAGCCTTGGAGGCGAGCTGAGAGGCTAGTCTTATCTCTGGATCTTGTGTGGCCCCTTTGCGGCTCGGGGAGCTAAGGGGGAAGCAGAGTACCCCTAGTGGTTGGTTGGGAGGTACCGGTGAGATTTCAGCGGTCGACGAGTGGGAGCGACAAGGAGCGCGGGACGCGGCACAGAGCACGGGACGTCTTCCGAAGAGGGCGAGTGGCAACGGTATGATTTTATTTCTGGTAGAGTAGACTGCCTAGTTATTCTATTAGGCGATTATACTGTATGGTTGTAAGATGTTGCTTCAGCTAGTGTGGTTCATTTTTGTATGCTACAACAATATTGTTCGGGAACCTTTTTTGGGGGTAGATGTTCTGAAATTGCTGTCATTTGCATGCCAAAATTGTATGCATTAGTATCAATGCATTCTGGAAATTATCTGAATGGAATCGTCTTGTATTCTAGAAATGGTCCGAAATTGTCATCATTGTAGTCAGCATTTCGTCTGAAATTTGTTGTTATTGGTACTCTGGCAATTTGAATGCTAATTGTTCTGCGCATTGATCAGGAAGGTTTAAATTCGTTTGTCTGTCCGTTTTTATTATTGCTGCAAATTTTCGCTGAGTATAATGCCGTTCCGATCCCGTAAATTTGTTGGGACATTTCGTTTTCCTTGAATGCTGCAATTTTGTGCGTATATGGATGAGTTTGTTGCCAGAAACTCATTGAGTCTTTTGTTGGGTTTATGACCATAAATTCATGATTAATTCTTGCTATCATTTGTTTTTCTGTGGGCGTGTGAATGATGCGGGGCATTTGCATTGTTTATGGGCATTTTTTTTATTGCATGGATAAATGTTATTACAACGGAACTACAACTTGATACACAGTGGCTTTTTTTGGGGGATTGTGGGCATTTTGTTTGGTTACAGTGGGCATTTCAATAGTGGGCAGTTTGTTTCATAATCTATTGTCCTTTCGCTGTAAAATTTTTGTCCTTCATTTTCAATTGGCCGTCATTCATTTTCTTAACCTTCTGGAATTTCGTTGGCGTATCCTGGCAATTCGTCTTACCTCCTGGCAGTTCCTTTTAATCCTAGCAATCCGAATTTTTTTTCCGGCAACTTGCATGACAGTCTGTAGATGCATTCTATCAACAGTGCGCATTGTCTGTGGTGATTTAAATGGCATTCACTGATATATATTGGGCGCCCATTGGTCTTCCTTTAAATGGTTAATGGTCTGCATTTACTGATATGTGTTGGGCGATTTAAATGGCATGCTTTATGTAATAAGGGGGCGTTTTCCTTCAGACTGGGCATTTCTACATTGGCGGTTTTATTTTATTTTTGGGTCTGTGTCCTCATTCTTGGGTTTTATTATAGATGCGTTCTTCCTTGGGTCTGCATTTGATTATTCCTTTAATTCCTGTCCTTTGCGCCTTATTAGCTACGAGGGTTTCCTTCCTTAAATTCTTAATGTTATATATTTCTGTTTGGATGTAGTGAAAGGAAATGTTATATTAATGAATATTGGTTCAATAGAACATGATGAAGTGGGTGTGATTCTGTTGGGAGCAGTGGTACTTAATTGGGTGATGGTTGACTTGCGACTTAGCCCAGATTTATATACATTTATTTCTCGGCAGTTTCCCGTAGTCATTTTAGTTATTTATGTTTATCCTCGATTGTTTTATTAGTTGTTATTTCATTATTTTAGCAAGGAAATTCATTGAGTTATTATGTTGTGATCGGCTATTTAGGCGCATTGTCCCTTGATACTGAAAGGTCATTATTAGTTAAGTTACAATGCTACGTGATCATATGGTGAGCAGAAATGATCATTGTTGGGTGAAATTAAAGTATATGATTTCCCATTTGGAATTAAAAGAGATGATTGCAAATAAATTTTTCTACAATCCAATTTACTATGGGTTACCCATTGATTATAGTTTATTATGTCAAATCATCGATCACTTTATTTACCATGTTTGCAATGAAAGCTCATTATTAGATTAAGCTGAAATGCTATTTTATCATAGGGGTAAATACATGGTTATTAATGATCAAGTTTGGTAGTTCAGTTGTTTTTAATAAAGAACAAGGGTAAAGTCATCATTATGTCTATTCAATGAAAGGTGACGTGGTTATGATTAGTGATGGGATTTTATTGTATTGTTAGCATGTAAGAAGTGTCGAAATGAAAATTTAGTTGCAGAGTTATTTTTATAGTGGCGTATGTTGTTAATATGTTATGGTCATGTTAGGGGTAGAACCACATCAGTATAATGTTGTGGATGGGTTAGATGGCTGAGATATGGTAAAATTTGTAATGGCAGGGTTACCTTAATGTAATCTATTTTATTGTAAGTTCTATGGAGAAATTTCATTAAATTATATGGTTGGGAATATGCACGGTAGTACTTAATGAAATATAAAATAAGAATCTAAGGTTGGTGTGGATAACTCGGCAATTAATAGAATTATTGGAGTAGGTAGTCTGAGGTCAGTGCCTTTTGAGTCACAGAATTTACCTTGACTTGCCAATTGTTTGGTCATTGTCGGAGTCCTTCGGACATGCGTGTCCGTAAAGTTAGGGGTTGTCCGTAGTTGTTGTTTTACTTGGACGAGATCATTCTTTTGCCTGCTTGCTTGTGTCGGGCAGGATATAGTCACCGCCTTGTAACCTTAGGAGACATGTCTGTGTGTGTGATTTTTCTGTGTAAAGAATCCAGTGTCGTATCAAGAGTCTCGAGCCCTTTAAAGGCAGGGTTTCCACTCTTGCGACACACCTGACATGGATTACTAGTTTCTGTCTGAGCAGTCGGCCAGGAGCCTGTCTAATCTTCTTTCGAGAAGACATAAGACTAAAAGCCCTGCTTTTCTATGCAAAAATAGTAAACTCCACTGTCGGCTTCTTCCATCTGTGACTGTACTGTACTTAACACCCAGTGTCATTTTCTGCTTACAGCTGCTAGTTGTATGCCTTATGTCTAGGGGCGTTTATTGCTTGCTGTCACTGTGATATGTCAGGGTCATCTTGTTGTGTTCATCTTGCTTGCGTCTTGTTCTAGGTCGGGTTACTAGTTTCTGCCTGAGCAGTCGGCCAGGAGCTTGTCTAATCTTCTTTCGAGAAGACATAAGACAAAAAGCCCTGCTTTCCTGTGCAAAAATAGTAACCCTAACACCATGGATTCTTCCCTCTGTGTTCTTACTGTGCACCCCTAGTATGTCTTAATGTTGTGTTGTGTGCCTTATGCCTATGGTCGTATGTTGTTGCAGTTACTCATTGTGTGCCTTCAATCTTCTTGTGCTGACATCGTGGTTGCATCTTGTGGGTTGTCGAGTGGCGACGTAGAGTCAAGGTGTTGTTACTTCTACACACACACACACACGCCTTAAACACACAAAAAAAAAAAGAAAAAAAAAAATTTGCACCTGTTTTCAGATTTGTTGTCGTAACGAGGAGGTTGTTACATATGGTATCAGAGTGGGTTTGACCCGCGACTTGGGATTCGCTACGGATTCCGTTGACATGATTATTTTTTATTATTCTGTCATTGATTGAGCTGATTGTGTGTGTCCAGGTAATCATGGTTAGAGGACGTCGCGGAGGCAGACGACGGGGTGCTAGGGGAGGAGGCGTGATGCCTCCAGAAGCATCCACGCCTGAGGGGTCTAACCCCCAGGGAGGCGAGAAGGTTCTCGGACAGTAGCAGATCGCAGTTGTCGATGTCATGGGGATGATGAGATCTTTTCAGCACATGTCTGAGGCACTGATCAACGGATTGGATAGAGATGAGGCCAGGGCACCAGCACCTGCTGAGGTTCCACCGCGCGCACTGGCCATTACAGGTAGCATTCACTGTGAAATCGAGAAGGTGAAATTTACTGAGTTCTTTGGTGCCCCGGACGATGCAGCCGCCGAGGCATGGTTGGAGAATATGGCGATGTGCTTCGCACTTCGCGATTATACCTCCAACATGAAGGTCCACATGGCGGTCTTTCAACTAAAGGGGAGCGCTCTTCTATGGTGGAAGATGCTCCTGCCACAACTAAACATGGCCATTGAGAACGTGTCATGAGAACTGTTTGAGGAACGGTTTTGAGAGAGGTATCTTTCTGAGGAATTCATTTAGCGTCAGCTCAATGAGTTCAATGCCTTACAGTAGGGAGGTCATACAGTGCCCGAGTATGAGGCACGTTTTATGGAGCTGCTCCGGTATGCTCCGCACCTAAACACTGAGAAGCTCAAGGTCAACATGTTCATGTTTAGCCTTAAAGACAACCTACATGCAAAGGTTAGGATCTTGATGCCTCAAACCTTGCACGACACTGTCCAAAAGGCCCTCATAGCAGAGGAGGAGCTCATCAACAGGGGTTAGACCAGGACTCCTGCGAGACCTATAGGGCAGGGTTCATCTGGTACGCCACAACAACATACACTAGTGAGACATACACCGGGGTATCGTGGCTTCCATAGGGGATCCATTTTTTCTACACCACGACGACCGCCGCCTCAGCAGCGGATACCTTACCGAGGACCACAACAATAGCAGTAGCGTCACCCGTAGCTGCAACAGTTTAGGCCTGTTCAACAGAACAGACCAGGTTTCTAGGCCAGTGGGCCATCATCCTCTACTTTGGGTACTAGGCCTACTGGGTCGAAGAAGGGGTGTTGGACGTGTGGGGATCCACACTACCAGCACGATTGTCCTGTGGAGAGGACCAGAGCATCTAGATCAACCGAACCATCTACAGTGGGAGATATGGGAAAGGCCCATCAGATTCATGCAACAGTGAATAACCGCCAGGCAGAGCACCAGTCTACTATGCTCGAGACGACAGGTACTGTCGCTGACCAGAACCTTAGTATTTTGATAGACCCAAGTGCTACTGAGAGTTTCATTTCTGGTGCAGCGCTAAAAAGGATTAAGGTAAAGGCAGTCGAACAGGATGAGTTTAGCTTTGTGGAGATGGCTTCGGGAGCCAAATAGAAGGTCGGAGGAAAGGTTACGGGTTATGCCCTTAACCTGGGAGACTTTGTCATGAGGATCAACTTGTATGCCATGATCTTAGGATCTTATGACACCGTGATTGGTATGGATTGGTTGGAATCACATGAGGCGATACTCAACTGTAAGATGAAACGATTGAGCTTGGTCGATGATGAAGGACAAAGACGGGTGATTGTAGGATGGAACCAGGGAGTATCCCTGAGGTTCGTCTCTTCCTTACAGTTACGAAAGAGTATGTGCAAGGGGTGCAATATTTATGCGATCCTTGCGCTAAATGAAAAGGGAGTAGTAGAAGGTCTAGAACACCTTCCGGTGGTGAAGGAGTTTGCGGACGTATTTCCAGAGGAGTTGCCTGGGATGCCGCCAGAAAGAGAACTAGAGTTTACCATAGACCTGAAACTGGGGACCGAACCGATAGCAAGAACACCTTATCGGATGTCGACCTCAGAGTTGCAAGAGTTGAAAATGCAACTGAAAGAGTTGTTGGACCTGGGACTGATACGTCCTAGTGTGTCACCGTGGGGTGCACTAGTTATTTTCATTCGAAAGAAGGATGGATCGTGGAGGCTTTGCATTGACTATCGTCAACTGAACAAGGCTACGATCAAGAATCAATATCCCTTACCGAGAATTTATGATCTGTTCGATCAAATGAAGGGTGTGACGGTGTTCTCCAAGATCGATTTGCGATCAGGGTATCACCAGTTACGGATCAAGGAGGATGACATCCCTAAGACAACTTTTAAGACGAGATTTGGACATTATGAGTTTATTGTTTTACCTTTTGGACTGACAAACGCCCCAGGGGTATTCATGAGTTTGATGAACGGGGTGTTCCGCGAGTACTTGGACAAGTTCATCCAAGTATTCATTGACGATATTCTGATCTACTCTTGGACGACGGAGGAGCATGACGAGCACTTGCGCTTGGTACTACAATGTTTACAAGAACACAAATTATATGGGAAGCTATCCAAATGATCCTTTTATCAATCGAGGATTCACTACTTAGGGCATGTCATCTCCGGTGAAGGCATCACCGTGGATCCATCAAAAGTTGAGGCTATTATGGAATGGCCTGCACCGACAAATGTCACAGAAATGTGTAGTTTTATGGGTTTAGCAGGATACTATCGACAGTTTGTCGAGGGATTTTCTAAGATAGCAAATCTGATCACGGAATTGCAGAAGAAAAACAAGAATTTTGTTTGGACAGAGAAATGCACGGAAGCATTTAGGAGGCTTAAAGAGTTGTTGACAACAACGCCGATACTAAAGGTCCCTGACATGGACGCAGACTTCTTGGTGTGCACTGAAGCATCCAAGGAAGGTTTAGGCGGAGTCTTGATGCAGGATGGACGAGTGATTGCTTACATTTCGAGGAAGCTGAGAAGGCATGAGGAGAACTACGCGACGCATGATTTGGAGTTATTAGCCATCGTTTATGCCTTGAACATTTGGAGACACTACCTAGTCAGATGGAAATTTGAATTGAATACTGATCATTGTGGACTACAACACATTTTCATTCAAAGCGACCTGAACGCGCAACAACGGCGTTGGTTAGAATTGCTTAGCGAGTACGACTTCGATATTACTTACATAAATGGAATAGTGAACCGAGTGGTGGATGCTTTGAGTCGGAGGCCACGCATCTTTTTGGTGTTACCTCTTCAGAAAAATCTACGTGAGAAGATTCTCACTTTACAACGTGATGATGACTGGTACAAAGAAGTCGAGGATTTTATCGGATAAAACACTATGATGGTACCACGATATGAGGGATTTAGTTTTGACATTGATGGGTTGTTGAGGTTTAGAGGTCGGATTTATGTACTGCCAAATGACGAGTTGAGGATGTTGATCCTGAGCGAGGCTCATAGAGCAGTTTACATGGCTCACCCAGGAGTCACAAAGATGAGGGAAGAACTTAAACCCTTATTCTTCTGGAAGGGAATGAACGACGACATAGTCAACTTTGTGGCTAGATGTCTCGAGTGTCAGCAGGTAAAGGCTGAACATAGACACCCGAGAGGATTACTTCAACCGCATGCTATTATGGAATCGAAATAGGAAGTTATTTCAATGGATTTTATTGTTGGATTGCCACTGACGGTAAGGAGACATGACTCGATTTTTGTAGTAGTAGACACTCTGACGAAGAGTGCTCACTTTATTCTGGTGCATACAACGTATCAGGCACCTAACATAGCGAGAGTTTTCATAAGTGAGATTGTGAGGCTACATGGCGTGCCTAAGAAGATTATATCTGATCGAGGATCGGTGTTTACTGGACGATTTTGGGCGAGTTTCCAAGAGGCCTTGGGAACACAACTTAACTTTAGTACTGTGTCTCACCCAGAGATGGATGGACAGACCAAACGAGTGAACCAAACCTTGGAAGACATGTTGCGCATGTACGTGATGGATCAACGAAAGCATTGGGAGGAATTGTTGCCTCTAGTAGAGTTCACTTACAACAACAGTTACCAGAGCACCATTAAGATGGCACCTTTTGAGTTCCTTTATGGGCGACCGTGTCGGATGCCCTTGAGTTGGGATCGGCTTGAGGATAGGGTCCTGGTTGGACCAGAAGCCATCCAAGAAATGGAAGAGAAAATGCAAACCATAAGACAAAGGATAAAAGAAGCGCAGGATCGACAGAAGAGTTATGTCGATGCGCACTGAGTCGACCGTAGTTACGATGTCGGCAATCGAGTCTTCTTGCGGGTTAAACCGCATAAGAGTTCGATCAAGTTTCGAAAGGGATATAAACTCTCTCCTAGGTTCGTGGGACCTTTCGATATTGTGGAGAGAAAGGGCCCGCGGCCTATCGACTAGCCTTGCCTGATTCTTTGAGGCATATGCACGATGTTTTTCATGTATCTATTTTGAGACATTATATTAGTGATCCTACACACGTGATTGACATGAGTTCCTTGCAGGTATCAAACGAGGGAGCGCTCACGGCTGAGCTAGTCTGCATTTTAGATCATCGTGTTCGACAGTTATGACATCGAACGGTAGATCAGGTCAAGGTCCAGTGGGACAGTTATAGTCTGCACTCGGCGACCTGGGAGGACGCATATGATATGCGCCAATAGTTCCCATTTTATTTGATAGATACACTTATGATACTGTGGTACTTATGATATTGTGGTACATTTATTTCGGCACTTATACTGAGAAACTTCGGGACGAAATTTAGACCAAGAGGGGGTGTATGTAACATCCCGCTCTGGCGCACTTACAAAAATTATTCTTTGAGGACACTTTCTCGCAAGTGATCTGGACTTTTCTGATATTAATACATTTATGCTTGATTATGATGCGTTCTGATAGACGACATGATGTTTTACTACTTGATGTAGACAGGTGCTATTGACTCAGTTTCATTGAGTGTGTAGGGTTTCAGACCTTGAGGATGCAGAGGCATCGGTGGAACCCCCTCGGACTCCAGATTGAGTCAGGGAGTGTGCTATTTGGGTTGATTCATTTACGGTGATATTGCTTTGTTTTGATGATATGATATTTATTTTATGATATGTTGTTGACATTCTGACACGATGGTTGATGATGCAGGCTGACGATAGCTTGCCGACCAGACTCACATATGGAGTAAAGGGGCCACACATGATTTCCAGAGAGGTTGAGGGGGAGGTGTGGACAGCAGCCTTGCCACAGCCTACTAGCACTCCCACCCTGGCTCAAACTGTAGGTTAATGATTACCTAGTTCGAGAGGATCCACGATGCCGTGAGGGTAGACTGCGACAGTCGCTCACGATGATTCTAAGGGGCGCGCAATAAGGCAGGTGCCTTATTCCTTAGAGCCCTTAGTCTCCCACAAGTTCACCTGGCGGAGTGTTGACTCCAGGGGTTATAGATGTCTACCAATCCGTCAACTCGGTGAGTGGCACCCTTGGAGCACGTGGTGCATCCTGAAGGGCACGTCGCGCAAAAGAAAAACCAGTTGGCGAGTGGCACCCTTGGAGCACGTGATGCATCCTGAAGGGCACGTCGTGCAACAGATGCAAACGAGGTGAGTGGCACTCTTGGAGCACGTAGTGCGTCCTGAAGGGCACGTCACATTGATGATGATGATGAGACAACCTAGATGACCCTAAGACCTTAACACCTTAAGAAATTCTCAAAACGACTCCCCTAATGAATTGTAGCCTAGTTCAAATCTAAACCTAAATTAAAACATCTCAAAGATAAAATTTTGATAAGCCCTAAGAAAAGATCCTACAAAAATAAACATAAGGGCATAAACTAAAACCCTCCTAGGTGTTAATTAAAGTCTTCTTAAAATTAAAGGGGCTAAAGTGAAGAAAGGGAATAAATTAATTAAAATACATGGTGTTAATGGTAAAAAGGAATATAAAGTAAAAAAAAAAAAAAACTTGTGAGAGTATAAAAGTAATGATTTAAAAATATAGAAAGGATTAATAAGCGCATTTATCTTTTGGGTTTAAAAATAAAAAGAGAGAAATAAATAATAGAAATAAGGAAACTTGTAATAAAGGAAAGTTAATAATGGAAAGTAGGGGACATAGGGTAAAAATAAAAAATGAATCATCAATTAAGGAGTTACTAAAATGAACTAAATTTTGGCAACTTCATTTTAGGAAAGTTATTAAAAGCATGAGAGGGGATCTAGGAACCCTAGGAGTAATTTTAGGAGCGATTAAAGGGGGGTGTGGGAATTGAGTCTTTTAATTATTAAAAAGAAATAAATTTTTGGAGAACCATGGGGATGAGTGACACTTGGACAGCAGAGAATTTTTAGAGGTTTGTCATAAAAAAATTAAATTAATAATGATTTAGGAAAGTAGGTGGGTCTCAAATTTCTATAAAAGAAGGGGAAAAGAAGGAAGAAGGGAATGAATGGTTAGTGTAATGTTACGCTGCCGGATTGTGGCTTGAAGGATTGCTTGTGAGGAGTTGGGTTTATCTCAGCTGTATTGGAATGGTAGCTCAGCCTTGGAGGCGAGCTGAGAGGCTAGTCTTATCTCTGGATCTTGTGTGGCCCCTTTGCGGCTCAGGGGGCTAAGGGGGAAGCAGAGTACCCCTAGCGATTGGCTGGGAGGTACCGGTGAGATTTCGACGGTCGGCGAACGGGAGCGGCAAGGAGCACGGGACGCGGCATAGAGCACAAGACATCTTCCGAAGTGGGCGAATGGCAACGGTATGATTTTATTTCTGGTAGAGTAGACTGCCTAGTTATTCTATTAGGCAATTATGTTGTATGGTTGTAGGATGTTGCTTCAGCTAGTGTGGTTCATTTTTGTATGCTACAGCGATATTGTTCGGGAACCTTTTGTTGGGGTAGATGTTCTGAAATTGCTGTCATTTGCATGCCGAAATTGTCTGCATTAGTATCAATGCATTCTGGAAATTATCTGAATGGAATCATCTTGTATTCTGGAAATGGTCCGAAATTGTCATCATTGTAGTCAGCATTTCGTCTGAAATTTGTTGCTATTGGTACTCTAGAAATTTGAATGCTAATTGTTCTACGCATTGATCAGGAAGGTTTAAATTCATTTGGCTGTTCATTTTTATTATTGCTGCAAATTTTCGCTGAGGATAATGTCGTTCCGATCCCGTAAATTTGTTGGGAAATTTCGTTTTCCTTGACTGTTGCAATTTCATGCGTATATGGATGAGTTTGTTGCCGGAAACTCATTGAGTCTTTTGCTGGGTTTATGACCGTAATTTCGTGATTAATTGCTGCCATCATTTGTTTTTCTGTGGGTGTGTGAATGATGGGGGGAGTTTGCATCGTTTATGGGCGTTTTTGTTATTGCATGGATAAATGTTATTAAAACGGAACTGCAACTTGATATACAGTGGTCTTTTGGGGGGGATTGTGGGCGTTTTCTTTGGTTACAGTGGGCATTTCGATAGTGGGAAGTTTGTTTCATAATCTGTTGTCCTTTCATTGTAAAATTTATGTCCTTCATTTTCAATTCGTTGTCATTCATTTGCTTAAACTTATGGCATTTCGTTGGCATATCTTGGCAATTCGTCTTACCTCCTGGCAGTTCCTTTTAATCCTCGCAATCCGAATTTTTTCTCTGGCAACTTGCATGGAAATCTGTAGATGCATTCTATCAACAGTGCGCGTTGTCTGTGGCGATTTAAATGGAATTCACTGATATATATTGGGCACCCATTGGTCTTCCCTTAAATGGTTAATGGTCCACGTTTACTGATATGTGTTGGGCGATTTAAATGGCATGCTTTATGTAATAAGGGGGCGTTTTCCTTCAGACTGGGCATTTCTACATTGGCGGTTTTATTTTATATTTGGGTCTGCGTCCTCATTCTTGGGTTTTATTACAGATGCATTCTTCCTTGGGTCTACGTTTGATTATTCCTTTAATGCCTGTCCTTTGCGCCTTATTAGCTGCGAGGGTTTCCTTCCTTAAATTCTTAATGTTATATATTTCTGTTTGGATGTAGTGAAAGGAAATGTTATATTAATGAATATTGGTTCAATAGAACATGATGAAGTGGGTGCGATTCTGTTGGGAGCAGTGGTACTTAATTGGGTGATGGTTGACTTGCGACTTAGCCCAGATTTATTTACATTTATTTCTCGGCAGTTTCCCGTAGTCATTTTAGTTATTTATGTTTATCCTCGATTGTTTTATTAGTTGTTATTTCATTATTTTAGCAAGGAAATTCATTGAGTTATTATGATGTGATCGGCTATTTAGGTGCATTGTCCCTTGATACTGAAAGGTCATTATTAGTTAAGTTACAATGCCACGCTATCATATGGTGAGCATAAATGATCATCGTCGGGTGAAATTAAAGTATATGATTTCCCATTTGGAATTAAAAGAGATGATTGCAAATAAATGTTTCTACAATCCAATTTACTATGGGTTACCCATTGATTATAGTTTATTATGTCAAATCATCAATCACTTTATTTACCATGTTTGCAATGAAAGCTCATTATTAGATTAAGATGAAATGCTATTTTATCATAAGGGTAAATACATGGTTATTAATGATCAGGTTTGGTAGCTCAGTTGTTTTTAATAAAGAACAAGGGTAAAGTCATCATTATGTCTATTGAATGAAAGGTGATATGGTTATGATTAGTGATGGGATTTTATTGTATTGTTAGCATGCAAGAAGTGTCGAAATGAAAATTTAGTTGCAGAGTTATTTTTATAGTGGCGTATGTTGTTAATATGTTATGGTCATGTTAGGGGTAGAAACAAATCATTATAATGTTGTGGATGGGTTAGATGGCTGAGATATGGTAAAAGTTGTAATGGAAGGGTTACCTTAATGTAATCTATTTTATTGTAAGTTGTATGGAGAAATTTCATTAAATTATATGGTTAGTAATATGCACGGTAGTACTTAATGAAATATAAAATAAGAATCTAAGGTTGGTGTGGATAACTAGACAATTAATAGAATTAATGGGTTAGGTATTCTGAGGTCAGTGCCTTTTGAGTCACAGAATTTACCTTGACTTGCCAATTGTTTGGTCATTGTCGGAGTCCTTCGGACATACGCGTCCGTAGAGTTAGGGGTTGTCTGTAGTTGTTGTTTTACTTGGACGAGATCATTCTTTTGCCTGGATTCTTGTGTCGGGAGGGATATAGTCACCCCCTGGTAACCTTAGGAGACATGTCTGTGTGTGTGATTTTTCTGTGTAAAGAATCCAGTGCTGTATCAAGAGTCTTGGGCCCTTTAAAGGCAAGGTTTCCACTCTTGCGACACACCTGACAGGGATTACTAGTTTCTTCCTGAGCAGTTGGCCAGGATCCTATCTAATCTTCTTTCGAGAAGACATAAGACTAAAATCCCTTCTTTTCTGTGCAGAAATAGTAAACTCCACTGTCGGATTCTTCCATCTGTGACTGTATTGTACTTAACACCCAGTGTCATTTTCTGCTTACAGTTGCTAGTTGTACGCCTTATGTCTAGGGGATTTTATTGCTTGTTGTCACTGTGATATGTCGAGGTCGTCTTTTTGTGTTCATCTTGCTTGCGTCTTGTTCTAGGTCAGGTTACTAGTTTCTGCCTGAGCAGTCGGCCAGGAGCCTGTCTAATCTTCTTTCGAGAAGACATAAGACTAAAATCCATGCTTTCTTGTGCATAAATAGTAACCCTAACACCATGGATTCTTCCCTATGTGTTCTTACTGTGCACCCCCAGTATGTCTTAATGTTGTGTTGTGCACCTTATGCCTATGGTCGTATGTTGTTGCAGTTACTCGTTGTGTGCCTTCAGTCTTCTTGTGCTGACATCATGGTTGCGTCTTGTTTTTTGTCGAGTGGCGATGTAGAGTCAAGGTGTTGTTACTTCTACAAGCACACACACATGCCTTAAACACACAAAAAAAAAAAGAAAAAAATAAAAATTGCACCTGTTTTCAGATTTGTTGTTGTAACGAGGAGGTTGTTACAATCAACACCATAAAAATATGTCCTTACAGTAATAGATGCAGGAATGTGAGTACTATGGAACTGATTTTAAAAGGAACGACTGAAATACATTGTACTAGGACTAGAAATGGGCAACAATGACCTATGAATGGGACCAACATTGAAATATTTTTAAATTGTTTATGTATGCACTGAAATTTGATATGGATAGATGATTCACGTGCCTTGGCGATATGGGAGGGTTTCTAGATTCAAATTTGACTCACACACCCACTTGTTTCCATCATCAATTCATCATGTAAACCATATACTCTATTTCTCTTGCAAAGTACACAAATTGGTTGACAAAAGTATTAAGTTTGCATCAACCTTTCTTCATTTTTCTTTTAGGTTCTACCTTGTATATACAATTATGCGGGTCATATTTGTGATGAAAAATACAACTTTTTTAGTTCATTGTTTAACAAACACCAAAAATATGTCCTTGTATTACTAGATGCAAGAATGTGTGTATTGTCAAACAAATCTTAAAACGAACTACAAAATATATTGCACTGCAACTAGACATGGGAAACAATGACCTGTGAATGGGGCCAACGTTGAAACTTTTTTAAACTATTTCTGTAGGTGATTTTGTTTCACATGGATAGACTATTCACATGCCTTAACAATATGGGAGGGTTTCTAGACTCAAATTTGACTCACACACCCACTTGTTTCCATCATCAAATCATCATGTAAACCATAATCCCTATTTTTCTTTCAAAGTACACAAATTAGATGACACGAGTTTTAAGGTTGCATCATCCTTTATTCATTTTTCTTTCAGGTTCTACATTGTATATACAATGTATGTATCTCATAATTGTGATGCAAAATCCCTCTTTTTTCATTCATTCTTTAATAAACACCATAAAAATATGCCCTTGCAATACTAGATGCGGCAACGTGTGTACTGTCGATTGAATTTTAAAAGTAAAAACTAAAATACATTGTACTAGGACTAGACATGTGCAACAGTGACTTGTGAATGGGGCCAACCTTCAAATTTTTTTAAATTATTTCTCTATGGACTGAAATTTGACATGGATAGACTATTCACATGCCTTAATGATGTGGGAGGGTTTTTGGAGTCAAATTCAAATCACACACCCACTTGTTTCCATCGTCAATTCATCATGTAAACCAAACCCTATTTTTCTTTCAAAGTAAACAAATTGGTTGATACAAGTTTTAATTTTGCATAAGCCTTTATTCATTTTTCTTTCAGGTTTTACATTGTATAGACAGTGTATTTGTGTCATAGTTGTGTTGAAAAATCCCTCTTTTTCCATTCATTGTTTAATCAACACTATAAAAATATTCCCTTGTAGTAATATATCCAGGAACGTGTGTACTGCTGAACTAATTTTAAAAGGAACAACGAAAAGACATTGTACTAGGAATAGACATGGGAAACAATGACCTGTGAATGGGTCCAACGTTGAAATTTTTCCAAATTGTTTCTAAATGCGCTGAAATTTAACATGGATAGAATATTCCCATGCCTTAACGATATGGGACCATTTCTGGACTCAAATTTGACTCACACACCCACTTTTTTCCATCATCAATTCATCATGTAACCATAAACCCTATTTTTCTTTCAAAGTACACAAATTTGTTGACAAAATTTCTAAGTTTGCTTCAGCCTTAATTCTTCATTTTTATTTTAGGTTCTATATTGTATTTACAATGTTTGTCTGTCATAGTTATGATGAAAAATTCATCTTTTTTTGTTCATTGTTTAATCAACACCATAAAATTATGTCCTTGTAGTACTAGATGCGGGGACATTTGTACTGTTGAACAAATTTTAAAAACAACAATGAAAATACATTGTACTAGGACTTGACATGGGCAACAGTGACTTGTGAATGGGGCCGAAATTGATTTTTTTTCAAACTATTCTGTATGCACAAAAGTTTGACATGGATAGACTATTTGCATGCCTTAACGATATGGGAGGTTTTTTGGACTCAAATTTGACTCACACACCCACTTGTTTCAATCATCAATTTATCATGTAAACCATAAACCCTATTTTTCTTTCAAAGTAAACAAATTGGTTGACACAAGTTTTAACTTTGCATCATCCTTTCTTCATTTTTCTTTCAGGTTCTACATTTTATATATAATGTATGTGTGTTAGATTTGTGATGATAAATCCCTCTTTTTTCATTCATTGTTTAATCAAAACCATAAAAATATCTCTCACAATACTAGATGTGGGAACATGTGTATTGTCGAATGAATTTTAAAAGGAACAACGAAAACTCATTGTGCTAGGACTAGAAATGGGTAATAGTGACCTGTGAATGGGGCCAACGTTGAAATTTTTTCAAACTCTTTCTGTACGCACTAAAATTTGACATAGATAGACTATTTACATGCCTTAATGATATGGGAGGATTTTTGGACTCAAATTTGACTCACACACCCACTTGTTTCCATCATCAATTCATAATGTAAACCATAAACGCTATTTTTCTTTCAAAGTACAAAATTGGTTGACACGAGTTTTAAGTTTTTATCAGCCTTAATTCTTCATTTTTCTTCTAGGTTCTACATTGTATATACAATATATGTGTGTCATAGTTGTGATGAAAAATCCATCTTTGTTTTTTATTGGTTAATCAACACGATAAAAAAATGTCCTTGAAGTACTAGAAGTGGAAACATGTGTACTGTCAAACAAGGAACAATGAAAAGACATTGTACTATGACTTGACATGGGCAACAACAACCACTGAATGTGGCCAATGTTGAAATTTTTTCAAATTGTTTATGTATGCACTAAAATTTGACATGGATATATTATTCACATGCCTTAACAATATGGGGGGGCTTCTGGACTCAAATTTGACTCACACACCCTCTTGTTTCCATCATTAATTGATCATGTAAAACATAAAACATATTTTTCTTTCAAAGTACACAAATTGGTTGAGACAAGTTTTAAGTTTGCATCAACCTTTCTTCAGTTTTATTTTAGGTTCTACATTGTAAATACAATGTATGTGTGTCATATTTGTGATGAAAAATCCCTCTTTTTCTGTTCATTGTTTAATCAACACCATAAAAATATCTCCTTCCAGTACTAGATGGACGAATGTGTGTATTGTCAAATGAATTTTAAAAGGAACAACAAATATTCATTGTGCTATGACTGGACATGGTTAATAGTGACCTGTGAATGGGGCCAAGGTTGAAATTTTTTCAAACTGTTTCTATATGCACCGAAATTTGACATGGATAGACTATTCACATGCCTTAATGATATGGGGGGGTATTTGGACTCAAATTTAACTCACACGCCCACTTGTTTCCATCATAAATTCATCATGTAAACCATAATTCCTAGATTTCTTTCAAAGTAGACAATTGGTTGACACAAGTTTTAAGTTTGCATCAACGTAAATTCTTCATTTTTCTTTGAGGTTCTACATTGTATATACAATGTATGTGTGTCATTTTGTGATGAAAAATTAATCTTTTTTCGTTAATTATTTAATCAGCCACATAAAAATATATCCTTTCAGTACTAGATGTGAGAATGTGTGTATTGTTGAACGGATTTTAAAATGAAGAACGAAAATACATTGTAGTAGGACTAGACATGGGCAACAATGACATATGAATGGGGCCAACATTGAAATATTTTTAAATTGTTTCTATATGCACTGAAATTTGAGATGGATAGAATATTCGCATGCCTTGACAATATGGGAGGGTTTCTAGACTCAAATTTGACTCACACACCCACTTATTTCCATCACCAATTCATCATGTTGTAATGGTCCCATTCGTTAAGACTACAAGTGAAGAAAAACATGCATTTTTTTTTTTTTAAAGAAGGAAGGCAATGAAGACAACAGTTGAACCACACAACCTGACGACTCACACATGCATGCAGATCAAGCAACATACAACAATGACTCAACACACTAGCACAATGAGAAACTAGGTGAAACATGTGTAAATCACGGGATAGAATGACTATGCACCTGACACAAACATGACAACCCCTACCATATAAAGGAAAACATCCACAATCCTGACACAATGACCTCGACATCTAGTCACTAGAAACTCTATGGCACACAAACCAAATGCATGAAGGCATTACCACCCAAACAACAACAACAACTACAATGAACAAACGCCCACAACAGGTACCACATACTCCGACCAAGTTATCATTCACCTCTATTCAGTAGGGCGTGCAATGATCCCCTTATCAGGAATCATGTCGTCGCCAGGTGATAGGCATGACAACAACCATGGTGCAACAACATAATTGGACCCTCAACACCAGCTAAAATCAACGTGCTAGGAGATCAAAGAATATCTAAACACCTAATGACTAACCCTAGCACCCAATCGACAAGTGAACAAGATGACTATGACATTCATACGACACAATAATATCCTCGTGCAAAAAAATCAATCCATACATTAATTAAATGATGTTGTTAGTCATCGAATAACTTCTCCCTGAAGAATGCATTCTATAGTAAGTCCTTATTATTTAATTAAGATTTTAATTACATAAGGGTCTCACTATCCTTGTCTTTCACTAACATGTAATTCCTTGTAGCCTAAGTTAACTCCCTCAACCCGATCATTACCCTACCCAAACATACAAGCCTTAGATCAAATAGTTGACCTATCCACAAAGTTGTTTATCAAAATCTAGGTTTAACCATGCTCACACAGTCTAACTATAATATCTATCTATGAATAGTTGGTTGGATTGGATTTCTCTTGCTATCTATAAAATCGACATTGCTATCTAATAAAATTTCCATCAAAATGTCGGAAAAAAATCAATAACGTTATCTAAAAAATGAATGATGTAGCTGTCTAAGATCAATAAGATTCTCTCTTCAATAAATAATTGCTCAACGCAAAATTATAATATTATTTTAAATACATAAAATACATAGTTCACTGTCAATAAAATGCAATTATTTTAAATAACTGTCAACACTATTATTTTAAATAGTTAATAGTCATAAAATACATATAATAAAATGTTGTCAATATAATTATAATAACTGTCAACACTGTCATCCAATCAACTCTGTTATATAAACAAGATTACTATCAATGTTGTCAATCATTATTCCCAAAAGGGAAATCGCTATCATACATAGAATAATTATGTAACATTGCTATCCTTAAATTTACACCCAATACACAACATATTTATATATCATCGCTATCCTTTAAATTACACCCAATACACAACATATTTATACGACATCACTATCCTTTAAATTGCACTCAAACTCAATATAATTATATAAAATCACTATTATTATAAAATCTCTATACTCAACATATAATGCAATATTTACACCCAACCCAATACACAATCAACTTAGTTGTTACACAGATCCCAACACATCAATCAAATCGCCAATAAAAAAGTCATAAAAATATGCAATACGAAATTCGTAAAACAACATTCGCATTGTCCAACAAAGCAATAATCACTTGCAAAAACCATGTCAATATACAATAACCACGCAGTCAAGTTATGAACATATTCATTGTATAACATCATTGTTTTAGAGGAAAGAGAACGGGACTGTATAAAATTGTGCTATGTAAAATCAGGTTGTATAAAATTGTTGTAGGTAAATTCACTATCTCCGCATGTTACTAATTCAATAGTTGTCATATAATAATTATAAAATCATTGTGATATACTACCAAAAGTCGTCGTCTAGTAATGCCAAAATGTTGTCTCTTATTAAGCTTGATGTTTATCATTATTAGACTTTGTTGTCCATTAAATGTATGATGGAAAGGTTTATTTCAGGGGAGGGCACATAGATTAATCATAACAGGGCGCGAAGATGATTTTGCTTACTCACATAGATAAATAAAATGCGGGGATAAGCTATCTAAATATATTAAAATGCACTAAAAAAAAGTGGTAAAATTGGAGTGATTAAAAGTAATGATTCTCATCCATTAGGCAAGTAAAAACAATGCTACCAATCAATTAATTTGTAGTCAAGATGTATTAACACTGCAAAGTAAATTCGCCATAAAAATGCAATAAATTGCAGAGGAAAATTTTCCATCAATTTTTTTTTAAAACATAGAGTGAATTCTCCATCAATTGTATTAAAAATGTAGAATAGATTCACCATAAAATGTATTAAAAACTTAGAGTAAATTTACTAGAAACTGTATTAAAAAGAAGCGTTAATTCACCAGTAAATTTGGATGCAAAATTTGTGCAAAGTGTCACGAATGTGTAGGGGAAAGGCTGTGGATTTTTCCATGAAAATGGTGGTGGGTAAGCTGGGTAAAATGCCCAAAGGGGTTGGGAAATCCTTATGTAACTAAGATGACACTATGTAAAAAATGATATTATAAATCACTTTCATCCCAATCCAATAAGAAAAATCGCCCAGAAGAAATTGATGTCAATCACACTTGTTGGGTGTAAATCGATTCGAGTTCAAGAGGGGATTCAAAAATAGGCACAAATGATATATACTTGCAGATGTCAGGGCTATCCAATTAAGAATCAAATGCAGTCCCCAATAAACATTCAATTCACTGTCAACAATATTCAATCGCAGTCAGAACACAAATAAGCACAAACATTAGCATAATAAAATGTTTACATTTACCGATCAAGGTGTTGGGATACATCAGTCAAAACAAAAAAGTTTTACCATCCAAAATGTAGAAGAAATCAATCACAAGAAAGAAAAATACCAATCGTTCAACCATGAATTAATCAATGCAGAGATAGTAAGGGTAAATGACTGGGCAAAAATTATCCTTTGCTCATCATCCATGCACAAAAAAGTAGGGCATTAGAATCTATAGACCTATTAACACCGAAGTAACGACCGTTGATTTAGCTCTTGGCCGAATTCTCAGGCATGGACTAATGATATAGGGATAAGGACATAAGATAAATTACAATCACATCATAATAATCAATAAAACAAAACAGAATAGTCTTAGCGATCATGGATTGGGTTGCCAAGGAAATCAATTCAATGCAGCGATCATAATGCTATGATGACTTTAATTTATCAATTAAAAATATGAATAAAACACATTTCTTTACACAATAGAAGCACAGTAGTGAAGTGCAAGAAAAAAATTAATCAACCATTCAAAATAAATGCATGTGTACCATTGCCCAAGGCAATAGCTCTGAGTCGTTGTCATGCATGCTCTCTATCCAGCTCCTGCTTTCCAACTAATGTGACTTCAATGCTACCTCCCATCCAATGCTAGTGGTACTCTTCATCCCCCTGAGCTCCCCGATCCACAAAGGGACTATGCACACTAAACCAAAGAAAAGCTAGCACCCAGCTCGCCTCGCAAAGTCTAGCTACCACTCGTTACCTGAGATGGGTATCCCAACTTCCACAAGATAATTCAGTCAAGACAAAACTTCTGTAGCATAACGTTATGCATAAAGATCCCATTTAATTCATTTTTCAATAATTTAATTCAGAAAAAAACCTCCCCTGTACACATGTCACCCATCCCCCTAGTTGCACCAAAAATTAATTTCATTAATTATTTAATTACTCCTATTTCCTTCACCCACCTAAAATCATTCCTTAGTGTCCCCATATTCCCTTACACATTTTAAATGACCGACGCCCTTACTAAATTCCTAGTTGAGTTCATAATTAGAAAGTTCTTAAAGGCAAGATTCCTTACTAAGTTAATAATTCAGCTTTTTCCTTACGTTTCCCCTTTTCTTTTTGTTTCCCCTTTTCCCCTTATTTCCCTATTTCTTTTAAGTTTCCCTCTTTTCCCTTTTTATCTAAAACTCAAATTAGCAAGTGTAGAAAAACCACCTTTTTACCTTTTTAATAAATAAAATTTAATTAGCATATGTAGAAAAACAATCATTTCCCTTTTTAAAAATTTAATGCCCCCAAGAAATTTGATTTTAATAATTGAATTGAAATTCTTCCCCTTTCTCGTCACATGTTTAATTATGATAATTATTATTTTTTTACCACAAGCATCACTTAGACCTATATTTTAATTTCCTAGGCTGGGCAACATTTTTATTAGGGAAATTGTTTTTAAATCTTACTTATCACGTCATTCATTTTAAGGCTGACTAGGTTTATTCACTTACCCTTTGAAATCGCGACATGCCATTCAGGATGCACTAGGTTCTCCAAGGGTGCCACTTGCCTTTTTCTATTTTCCTTGCGTGGTGTTCCCTTCATGACACACTATATGCTCCAAGGGTGCCACTTGCCTCTTTCCATTTTCCTTACGTGACATGACCTTCAGGATGCACTATGTGCTCCAAGAGTGCCACTTGCGTCTTTCCATTTTCCTTGCGCGACGTGCCCTTCAGAACGCACTACGTGATCCAAGGGTGCCATTTGCCTCTTGGTTGACTTATTAGAAATAAAAATCCCCTAGATTCAATACTCCGATAGGTGATATTGTGGAAGACTAAGGGCCTCTAAGGAATAAGGCCCCTGCCTTATTTCATGACCCTTAGAATCATTGTGAGTGATTGTTGCATTCTTCCCTCACTGCATCATGGGTCTTCTCAAACTAGGTAATTGTTAACCTATAGTTTGAGCCATGGTGGGAGTGCTAGTAGGCTGTGGCAGGGATTTTGCCCACACCTCTCCCTCAAATTCTCTGGTTGTCATGCGTGACCCCTCTACTCCACATGTGAGTCTAGTCAGCAATCTATCATCATCCTGCATTATCAACAAATCATGTCAACAAAATAATCAATCATTATAACATCTAACCAGATGTACACATGCCATATCTACAACAATCAAACCCCAATAGTCCACTCCCCAACTCAATCCAGATTCCAAGGGGTTTCATCAATGCCTCTGCATCCTCGAGGTCCAAACTCCTGCACACTTAGGAGAACCGATTCAATAACACCTATCTATGTCAATACAACAAAATAATATGTCATCATATCCATAATGCCTCATATTCATAATCAAATGCCAAATAGTAGAATAATTTGGATCACTTGCAAGCAAGTGTCCTCAAGGAATAAGTTCGCTCAGTGTCCGCAAGAGAAGGATGTTACATACACCCCACCCCCTCTTGGTATAAACTTTGTCTCGAAATTTCACAATATGTAAGTGTCAAAATAATGTGTATCACAGTATCATAAGTCTATCTATCAAACAAAAATGGAAACTATTGGTGCATATCATATGCATTCTCCCAGGTCGTCAATTGCAGACTATAGTTGTCCCACTAGACGTTGACCTAATCTATCGTTCGACATTGTAGCTGTCGAATGCAATGATCTAGTATGTAGATTTTCTTAGCTGTGAGTTCCTCCTTGTCTGATACTTGCAAGGAAATCATGTCAATAACATGTGTAGGATCACTAATATAATGTCTCAAAACAAATACGTGGAAAACATTATGCATACGCCTCAAAGAATCAGGCAAGGCTAGTTGATAGTCCACGATCACCTTCCTCTCCACAATATTGAAAGGTCCCATCAACCTAGGAGAGAATTTAGCTCCCTTTCCAAAATTGATCAAAATCTTATGCGGTTTTACCCGCAATAATGCTCAATGGCCAACGTCGTAACTACGGTTGACATGGTGTGCATCGACATAACTCTTCTATCGATCCTACACTTCTTTTATCCTTTGTCTTCTGGTTTTCATTTGATATTCCATTTCTTGGATCACTTCTAGTCCCACCAGGACCCTATCCTCAAGCCGATCCCAACTCAAGGTGTCTGACATTTTCACCCATAGAGAAAATCAAAAGGCGTCATCTTAATGGTGCCTTGGTAACTCTTGTTATAAGCAAATTCTACCAGTGGAAAGAATTCTTCCCAATTCTTTTGTTGGTCCATCACATACATGCGCACTATGTCTTCCAAGACTTGGTTTGTTCATTTGGTCTACCCATCTATCTCAAGGTGATATGAAGTACTAAAGCTAAGTTAGGTTCCCAAGGCCTCTTGGAAACTAGTCCAAAATCGTCCACTAAACATCGATCCTCGATCGGATATAATCCTCTTAGCAACACCATGCAGCCTCACAATCTCACTGATGAAAACTCTAGCTATTTTAGGTTCTTTATACGTCGTATGCATAGGAATAAATGAGCACTCTTCGTCAGTGTGTCAAATACCACAAAAATCGAGTCATGTCTCCTTTCCGTTAGTGGCAATCTAACAATGAAATCCATCGAAATGACCTCCCATTTTGATTCTTGAATAGCGTGAGGCTGTAGTAATCTCGTTGGATGTCTATGTTCAGCATTCACCTGCTGACATTCTAGACATCTGGCCACATAGTTGACTATGTCTTCCTTCATTACTTTCCATAAGAATAAGGGTTTAAGATCCGCCCTCATCTTCATGACTCCCGGGTGAGCCATGTACACTGCTCTGTGAGCCTCGTTTAGGATCAACTCCTCAACTCGTTGTTCGATGGTATGTAAATTCAATTTTTAAATCACAGTAATCC
The DNA here is from genome assembly GCA_009831015.1 of Picea engelmannii. Classification (NCBI taxonomy): domain Eukaryota; kingdom Viridiplantae; phylum Streptophyta; class Pinopsida; order Pinales; family Pinaceae; genus Picea; species Picea engelmannii. The sequence goes on along the minus strand of ML777466.1, from coordinate 328,613 downwards.
ATTTTCATCAAACGTAAATCCTTCAACTATTGGTACCATCATTGTGTTTTGTCTGATAAAATCCTTGACCTCTTTGTACCAGTCATCATCGCACTATAAAGTTAGAATATTTTCATGTAGATTCATCTTAAGAGACACCAACGAAAAGATGTGTGTTCTCTGACTTAATGCATCTGCCACTCCATTCAATGTTCCTTTTATTTAAGTGATCTCAAAATTGTACTCTCTAAGCAATTTCGACCAAGGTCGTTGTCCTGCGTTCAGGTCGCTTCACATAAAGACATGTTGTAGTCCACAATGGTCCATTTTTAGTTTAAATTTTCATCCAATAAGGTAGTGTATCCAAACCTTCAAGGCATATACAATAGCTAACAACTCCAAATCATGTGTCACATAGTTCTCCTCATGCCTTCTCAATTTCCTCGAGATGTAAGAGATCACTCAACCATCTTGCATCAAGAATCTTCCTAAGCCTTCCTTGGATACATTAGTGCATATCAAGAAGTTTGTTTCCATGTCAGGGAACTTTAGTATCGGTGTTGTTGTCAACAACTCCTTGATCTTCTGAAATGATTACACGCAATTATTGGTCCAAAAAATATTCTTGTTCTTCTTCTGCAATTTCTTGACCAAATTTCCTATATTCAAAAATCCCTTGATGAATCATTGATAGTATCCGGCTAAACCCATGAAGCTACGCACTTCTAGGACATTATTCATTCCATAATATCCTTGACCTTTTCTAGATCCATAGAGATACCTTCACCGGAGATGGCATGCCCTAAGTAGTTAATCTTTGATTGATAAAACGATCATTTAGACAATTTCCCATACAATTTGTTCTCTTGTAGAGACTGTAGTACCAAGTGCAAGTCCTCTTCATGCTCCTCCATCGTCTGAGAGTGAATCAAAATATCATCAATGAATACTTGGACTAACTTTTCCAAGTACTCGTGGAACACCCCATTCATAAAACTCATAAATACCCCTGGGGTGTTCGTGAGTCCCAATCGTAAAACAATGTAACAACCCTAGTTAAATATTGCTTAAGGTTTATCAAGTATAATTAATTAGATAATTAACTCTCCTAATATGTTTTGGTTAAACAATGATTATTTATTAATAATATTAATTAATTAATTAATTATATCTATTGATTGATTGATTAATTAATTAATTGACTCATTAAAGGTTTGGGTAATGAATTAAAGGGCTTAATAACTTTAAATTATTTATTAGAAGACTTTACGTATGCAAGGGGGGAATGAAGCATTGAGTGGAGGGATAAGGTAATAAATGGTAGGATAAGGTAATGAATGGAGGGATAAGGTGGGTGGCATTAAAGGAGGGTAAGGAGTTCGTGAATGGGCGGAGATATGACTGGGCAGAGGCTTGCGGGAAGAGGATGATGAAAAATTGGGAGGAGAGGACTGTATTTTGTTGTTGGATATTTTTTTGGTTTTGGGAGTTTTGGTTTTGGATATTGGGTGAACTATTGTAGGGGGAACCAAGTTGCTGGGATTTTTGGGCTCGAGGGCTAGGAATCCTCACAGAATCCTGGAGCTATGGAGCCGAATAGACTACTCCTAGCTGGCTGGGTGGTTAGTCAATTTTGCGCAGGGTTTGGTCAGAGCATCAAGCAGAGTCTGGGAAGAGCAGCAGAGAGGACAATCAGAGGTCAGGAATTTAGCATCAAACAAAGGTATTTTTATGTACACATTCTCATGAAGATGTGATGGTTATTTAAAATTATTAGCATGTTTTTATTTAAATTTATGCTGCTTATATGCTGAATGAAAGAAATTACTTATTGTTTATGCGTCGAAGTAATCATATCTGTTTAAATTTATGATTTTTATTAGGCTTAATTAAATCAGGTCCTTACACATGGTATCAGATAACTAGTTTAAAATCTAGGGCCACGGGCCTACCTACCCACCCATCCTCTTGACTGAAAGCTATGGTATGTGTCCTGTAAACAACCCTAAAAACCTGCAACCTGAAACACTTTATTTACAACCCTGGAAAACCTTAATTTAGAGCCCTTAAACGAAGGGAATAATGAAGAAATAAAAATGACACCTAAAACCCTAGAGAATGACAAGAGTGTCTCAGAAACCCTAAGAGAACAACTTAATTAAATCGTGAAGAAGAGATAGTGTTGCAGGAAAGATATCCTTCCCACCTGAGCCAACTATATGTTAACCTATTCAAGCCATTTGTTTATCTGCAAGAGTTCATTCCTGCAACCCAGACATATAATTAAGAGGGTGAGGGTTTGATGACATAAATATGTCTAAATAACAAATTATAAAAGAAAAAAAAATTATTAGGTTGTCAACAAAACCAATCTCCAAGTCCATTATTTTATCACTACTAAGTCCAAGCTCCACCAAACAAATGTCATCAAGGAGCCAAATCAAAAATAGCGAACACACATGAAGTGATAAGGAGAAAATCTGCCAAGTCTTTATGCACAAAATCCAATGCTCTAGCTCCACGCAACCTACCACACAATGCTTGTTAGGGATTGGCATGCAACACCATAAAACACACAAGCCAAGCACACCAAGTTCTCTAGCTAAGTCCACGAGTTAAGCATTAAATATACATAACATACTAAGTATCGGTCAATCCAAAACACAACCCAATGCTGTAGTTTGCATCGAGTCATCACAGGGGATCCCATAAAGAGCCTAACCATTACACTATTTTATTGGGTCGTTTCGTATGAGGCATGGCACACATTTTTCTACCATGGGCATGGTGCTACCTAAGGGATAGATGACCTTTTTCAAGAATCCAAAATCCAACAAGCGTCGAGATCACCGGCAGCAGGCAGACACCCTACCCATACCGAGCCAAGGAGACACCCATGGGTTGAATCACCCTTCACACAGCTGAAAACATTGAGCATCAAGCACACAAGTACCCAACGTCAAACCAAGTCAGGGAGGAGAAGTCGTGGGGACAGAATATGGTGCACAACGCTTTTATAAGAAAAAACAAAAAGGGAGGTAATACGGAAATACAGAAAATATATTATAACCAATTTTTATTTTTTTTGTCAAAGCCCCTTCGAATGCTCGTAAATAGATGCAATAAATTATGGAGTCGATAGGGCTCGAACTCAAACCTTAGACCTCCCACTGTATTCAAAGCCTCATCAAAGGCCGCCATACAAATGTGCCACACAAACAAAGACAAAAAAAAGGGTTTTGGGAGTCTGCGGGGGTCGAACCCTGGACCTCCCCCACCGGTCGACACTTTGGCAGAGTTGAGATACGAAAGACACAAGCCAGTGCCCATGATACAATGACAACATGTAACACACAAGTCAGTGCCCATGAGCCAATGCCAATACACAACTCAAAGCCAACGCACAAGTGCCAAGCCACACAACACAACACAAGTCAAATCCAGCCGCACCACAATGCACAAGCACCAACGATCAAGTGCCAAGTCACAAGGAAGCACAATGTGCACAACACATGCATGGAATACCTCTAAGATACATAAGCCACATACACAAACCAACAGCCGAGGAGAATCCAGGCAGCTCACGTGTTGTACAAAAAAAATGATGATAATAAATGAAAAAAAAAGGGGGCACCTGCAACAACGCATACATGGAAACACACAAAAAAAACACACCGAGAGACTAATACGAAAAGAACCTCCAGACCTTGAAACCATAGACATAGGGTTGGCCGAGCAGGGAAATGGCCATGGCTGTTGGCCTCATCCCTCTGCTGAGCATTTAAAAAAAAAATGAAATAGAAAAGGAGTCGAGTGAGGAAAGGATTTGAAGATATAAGGGCGAGAATGAATTAGGGTTGAACATGAGAGCCCTGGGGATGTGGGCACATGGATCTCATACACCCACGATGCCCGACTTTCAATAGAAGAAAAAAAAATTATTTTAATTTTCTGCTTTATTTTTAGTTTTATTTTATGGTATTTTAATTATTATATGTTATTTATTTTGTTTTTTTTTTATCATTTTTAATTCTTTAAAATTTCAATCATTTAAATTAGGTTTAAAATTTTAAATTGTTTAAAAATTTTGTTTTAAATTTTAATTATTTAACAAATAAAACAAAAAAAAAAAAAATA